>JAHIAM010003500.1:0-24794 GCA_021605205.1 Aegilops longissima | reverse complement strand
CCCCGCGGGACATCGCCAATACAGAGGCGCCAGACACCCCTTATGCTTCATTGATGAGGTAATGGAGCACCGCCTCTGTAAGGGTATAAACCCTGAACATTGAATCATACGATGGAACGACAGATCCCCAAAGATGGATTGAAGATTTTCTCCATATCCACATGGCTCAGGTGATGATCTCCATGTCATCAAGTACCTCCCGCTAAAATTAAAGGGACCAGCTCGCACCGCTGAATAGCCTCCGTAAAACTCCATTGGTAGTTGGAAGATTTGGAAGACTTTAGAGACAACTACCTATGTTCGCCCCAGATGCCGATGACCTCATTCACATAGTCCAAAGAACTCGAGAGTCAGCCTGAAAACTCGACCAAGTTCTTAATAAAAAGAACCAAATTGTCGATTGTCCGGACAAGCCCTTTGCGGCCTTTAAACACAAGGTCCGATGAGTGGTCTGGGACACTCTGCCAAGAAAACCAAGTCTATGGAAGCTCTCATCAGACTTATGACCCGCTTATGAGAAGATAGCTGGTTAGCTCAGAGAGCAACACAACCAAGGACCCCGTACCAAGCCAGATGGCAACGGCAAGCCACGACGCAACAAACACAAGCGCCAAAGCAACAATGAAGATACCAAGACACGACGGTCAACACTAGATTCAGGGCTCTAAACCCGCCGTAAGAATCCATTCAAAGGAAATACCAAGATGGTCCATCTAGTTTGGACAGAATACTTGGCCATTGCCAAAGTTCATAGCACTCCCCCGACAAAGCCCGCCAATCATACTCAACAAGTAAATTGTTGGGTCTTTAAACAGCCGTAAGCTAAACACCAACACAAGGGGAAAGGGCCTCAGCGAGGACTTAATGGCGAGGAGCCTCTCCACACCAACACAAGGGGATGTAAGAAATTTCCCGAGGTGAAAAAACAGAATATGATATATGTTACACATATCCCAAGAGGGAGCGAAGCGCGCACTAAGGGACGCCTATGCCATAGAGTGAGTCGCCTCAAAATTCAACCCATGGTCACTGCTCGATCACTTTCGATCGCAGAGACCATCCGACCAAGATCCGCCATGGAGGTTCGCAGCATTGGTCCTCGATCCAATTATCGACGGATTCCATCTCACGCCAAGTCCTTATGGACGGCGCATGCAGCTCTTAACTCGCTTTATCGTGACACTCGCCCACAAAATGGGCATCGGTCCGCCAAGAATCAAGCCCACTAAAACCACCTTTAAAGGAGTAATACTGTGTAGAAGCCATTGCACGGGCTCAATAACATTGAAGTGGTCTTCGGTTCACGGACAACTTCCGGGCAAGTAAGACTTGATCTTTGACATCGTTCCTCTCGCAGTGGGTTATCACACACCGCCGGGAGAGCCACCGCCACTTCATCATGCGGTCCCGCATTATGCTTACTTAAAGCTCAAAATGCCTGGACCTCATGGCATTATTACGGCAATGGAAACATGGTGCTTCCTCCATACCGAGGAGCATACCACAGCCCTCGCAATCAAGCATGGTGGTGTCCTTATTGAGCCGAAAACTAAATCGGCACTCAAGCTCCTGACATCGTTAAACGAGTCCGGCCTCCACCTCGTAGAATGGCAAATCGACTCGCCCGTGAGCTAGATTAGCATTCCCTCCGCCTCAAGCCCCAACCGGAGCAATGCAGACGCATTCACGCCAGATATAACTACGCACTAAAAATACCATGGGCAAGGACGGAGATATACTAAAAATAAAGTCCATTTATACAGCCCGACCCTATCTCGACCTTCATATTTTTTTCACCTTTTTCTTTTTATTTTTAGGTTCTTTATGAAGGAAATATGCCCTAGAGGTACACACAGCTTATTATTTATTTCCTTATTTCATGATAGATATTTATTATTCATGCTAGAATTGTATTAACCGGAAACATAATACATGTGTGAATACATAGACAAACATAGTGTCACTAGTATGCCTCTACTTAACTAGCTCGCTGAATCAAAGATGGTTAAGTTTCCTAGCCATAGACATGAGTTGTCATTTGATTAACGGATCACATCATTAGGAGAATGATGTGATTGACTTGACCCATTCCGTTAGCCTAGCACTTGATCGCTTAGTATGTTGCTATTGCTTTTCATGACTTATACATGTTCCTCGTAACTATGAGATTATGCAACTCCTGCCATCGGAGGAACACTTTGGTGCTACCAAACGCCACAACGAATCGGGTGATTATAAAGGAGTACTACAGTGTTCCAAAGGTACATGTTGGGTTGGCGATTTCGAGATTAGGTTTTGTCATCCGATTGCCTGAGAGGTATCTCGGCCCTCTCGGTAATGCACATCACTATAAGCCTTGCAAGCAATGTAGCTAATGAGTTAGTTATGGAATGATGCATTACGTAACGAGTAAAGAGACTTGCTTGTAATGAGTTAGTTATGGAATGATGCATTACGTGAACGAGTAAAGAGACTTGCCGGTAACGAGACTCTGCTGCGGTAATAAAGCTCGACTTGTCACAAAAAAGGTTTTTCGACAAGTTCAAGGTGTTGACTACAATGAGATTTTCTCAATCAGAAGCGATGCTTAAGTCCGTCTGAATCATAAGTTAGCAATTGCCACATTTTATGAAATCTGCAAATGGATGTCAAAACTACATTTTAATGGATTTATTAAGGAAGAGTTGTATATGATGCAAACCGTAAGGTTTTGTCAATCCTAAAGGAGCTAACAAAATGTGCAAGCTCCAAATGATCCATCTATGGACTGCAAGCATCTCTCGAGTTGGAATACACACTTTGATAAGTTGATCAAAGATATAGTTTTATACATGCACTTCGTGTGAAGCCTCAGATTTACAAGAAAGAGAGTGAGTACTACATCATTTCTGATAAGTATATGTGAATGACATATTGTTGATCGAAATGATGTAGAATTTTTCCGAAAGCATAAAGGAGTATTTGGAAGGACTCTTTAAAAGAAAGACATCAAGAAGCTACTTATTATATTGAGCATCAAGATCTATTGAGATAGATCAAGACGCTTTGATAAGTTTTTTCAAGAAGTATATACCTTTGTCAAGATTTTGAAGTAGTTCAAAATGGAATAGTCAAAGAAAAGTTCTTCTTGCCTGTTGCAAAGGTGTGAAATTGAGTAAGACTCAAATCCCCACCACGCAGTAAAATAGAAAAGAGAATGAAAGTCATTCCCTCATGCCCTACCATAGGTTCTATAAAGTATGCTATGCTATGTACCAGACCTATTGTACACCTTTGCCTCAGATTTGGCAAGGAGTACAATAGTGATCTAGGAGTAGATCATCGACATTGGTCAAGAACATCCTTAGTGAGGACTAAGGAAATATTTCTATTATGGAGGTGATAAAAGAGCCCGTCAGAAAGAGTTACATCGATGCAAGCTTTTTACATCGATCCGTATAAGTCTCAACTGGATACATATTGAAAGTGGGAGCAATTAGCTAGAGTAGCTCCGCAGTAGCATTGTAGACATAGAATATTTGTAAAATACATACGGCTCAATGTACTGCACTGCTGACTAAGATTCTCTCTCGAGCAAAACATGATCATACCTTAGTACTCTTTTGGGTGTTAATCACATAGCGATGTGAACTAGATTATTGACTCTAGTAAACCCTTTGGATGCTGGTCACATGACGATGTGAACTATGGGTGTTAATCACATACAGATGTGAATATTAGTGTTGAATCACATGATGATGTGAACTAGATTATTGACTCTAGTGCAAGTGGAGACTGAAGGAAATATGCCCTAGAGGCAATAATACAGCTTATTATTTATTTCCTTATTTCATGATAAATATTTATTATTCATGCTAGAATTGTATTAACCGGAAACATAATACATGTGTGAATACATAGACAAACATAGTGTCACTAGTATGCCTCTACTTAACTAGCTCGCTGAATCAAAGATGGTTAAGTTTCCAGCCATAGACATGAGTTGTCATTTGATTAACGGGATCACATCATTAGGAGAATGATGTGATTGACTTGACCCATTCCGTTAGCCTAGCACTTGATCGCTTAGTATGTTGCTATTGCTTTCTTCATGACTTATACATGTTCCTGTAACTATGAGATTATGCAACCCCTGCTTACGTGCAGGAACACTTTGGTGCTACCAAACGCCACAACGCGAATCGGTGATTATAAAGGAGTACTACATGTGTCTCCAAAGGTACATGTTGGGTTGGCGATTTCGAGATTAGGTTTTGTCATCCGATTGCTCGGAGAGGTATTCTAGGCCCTCTCGGTAATGCACATCACTATAAGCCTTGCAAGCAATGTAGCTAATGAGTTAGTTATGGAATGATGCATTACGAATTCAGTAAAGAGACTTGCTTCGGTAACGAGATTGAACTAGGTATTGGATACCGACGATCAATCTCTGGACAAGTAACATACCGATGACAAAGGGAACAACGTATGTTGTTATGCGGTTCGACCGATAAAGATCTTTTGTAGAATATGTAGGAGCCAATATGGGCATCCAGGTTCCGCTTATTGGTTATTGACCGAGAATAGTTCTAGGTCATGTCTACATAGTTCTCGAACCCGTAGGGTCCGCACGCTTAAGGTTTTGATGATGCTATATTATGAGTTTATGAGTTTTGATGTACCAAGGAGTTCGAGTCCCGGATGAGATCGGGATATGACGAGGAGTCTCGAAATGGTCGAGACGTAAAGATCGATATATTGACGACTATATTCGACATCGGAAAGGTTCCAGTGATTCGGTATTTTCTCGAGAACCGAGAGTTACGGGAATACGTATTGGCCCTTATTGGGCCACGGGAAAGAAGGAAAAGGGCCTCAAGGGTGGCCGCACTCCTTCCCTTGGTCTGGTCCGAATTGACTAGGGAAGGGGCGCCTCTTCCTTCCTTTCTCCTTTTCTTCTCTTCCCTTTCCTCTCCTACTCCTACTACATGGAAGGGTTCCTAGTTGGATTAGGAAGGGGAATCCTACCCTGTGGGAGTAGGACTTCCCTAGGGCGCCGCTATAGAGAGGGCCGGCCCTCCTCCTCCACTCCTTTATATAACGGGGCAGGGGCACCCCATGGACACACAAGTTGATCTTCGTGATCGCTCTCAGCCGCAAGCGTGCCCCTCCACCATATTCCACCTCGGTCATATCGTCATGAGTTTAGGCTAAGCCCCGCGCCGTAGAGCATCATCATCGCTCACCACGCCGTCGCGGTCGACGAACTCATCCTCGACACTTTGTGGATCGGAGTCCGGGATCATCATCGAGCTGAACGGTGCTGAACTCGGAGGTGCCGTGACGCTCCGTACTTTGGATCGGTCGGATCGTGAAGACGCATAACCACATCAACCGCGGTTGTCATAACGCCTCGCCACGGCCCACGAGGGTACGTGGACAATACTCCCCTCTCGCTTCTATGCCATCACCATGATCTTGCGCGGTGCGAGGGAAATTTTTGAAATTACTACGCTCCCCAACAAAGGGCATCCGAGCCAGGTTTTATGCGAGATGTCATATGCACGAGTAGAACACAAGTGAGTTGTGGGCTTATATAAGTCATATCCGCTTACCAAAGATGTCATACTTTTGGTTCGGGCGGTATTGTGAGATGAAGCGGCCCGGACCGACATTACGCTGCAGACACTTACGCGAGACTGGTTTCACCGCTGCAGCACTCGCTGCTTAAAGGTGATCAAGTGTGTCCGCCTCTCACTTTAGTTGAACCAAGTGCGGCTACGCCGTCCTTATGGAAGGTTAAAACAGCACCAACTTGACAAACTATCGCTGTGGTTTTGATGCGAGGTAAGAACGGTTCTTGCTCAGCCCGTAGCAGCCACGTAAAACTTGCAACAACAAAGTAGAGGACGCCTAACTTGTTTTTGCAGGCATGTTGTGATGTGATATGGTCAAGACGTGATGAGATATAAGTTGTTGTATGAGATGATCATGTTTTATAGAAGTTATCAAGAATCGCGTAAGCCTTATGGTTGTCTCTTTATTGCATAAGATGCAAGCGCCAAATAATTGCTTTACTTTATCGCTATGCAATAGCAATAGTTGCAAGAGCAATAGTTGGCTAGACCACCATGTGACTAATACATTGATATAGATCAAGATGATGGAGATCATGGTGTCATGCGCTTGACGATGAAAATCATGACGATGTGCTTGGAGATGGAGATCAAAGGCACAAGATGATGATGGCCATATCATGTCACATATTTTGATTGCATATGATGTTTATCTTTTATACATCTTATTTTGCTTAGTTTGACGGTAGAATTTTAAGATGATCTCACTAAATTATCAAGAAGTGTTCTCCCTAGTATGCACTGCTATGAAAGTTCTTCGTGGCCGAGACACCTCGTGATGATCGGGTGTGATAGGCTCTACGCTCAAATACAACAGTAAAAAGCTTGCACACGCGAATACTCAAAGTTAAACTTGACGAGCCTAGCATATAACAGATATGGCCTCGAACACGGAGACCGAAAGGTCGAAAGCGTGAATCATATAGTAGATATGATCAACATATTGATGTTCACCGCTGAAACTACTCCATCTCACGAACGATCGGACATGGTGTAGTTGATATGGATCATGTAATCACTTAGAAGATTAGAGGGATGTCTATCTAAGTGGGAGTTCTTAAGTAATATGATTAATTGAACTTTAATTTATCATGAACATAGTCCCGTAGTATTTTTCAAATTATGTTGTAGATCAATAGCTCGCATTGTTGCTTCCCTATGTTTTTGCTTCCGATGTTTTTATATGTGTTCCTAGAGAAAATTGTATTGAAAATGTTAGTAGCAATGATGATGGATTGGATCCGTGATCTCGAGGTTTATCCTCATTGCTGCATACGTAAGAATTATGTCCTTAATGCACCGCTAGGTGACGACTCATTGCAGGAGCAAATGCGACGTTATGAATGTTTGGCTAGCTCAATATGATGACTACTTGATAGTTTAGTGCACCATACTTAACGGCTTAGAATCGACTTCTAAGACATTTTGAACGCTATGGACCATATGAGATGTTCCAGAGTTGAAGTTAATATTTCAAGCAAATACCCGAGTTGAGAGATATGAAGTCTCCAAAGAAGTTCTATAGCTAAAAGATGGAGGAGAATCGTCAACTAGTGAGCATGTGCTCAGATTGTCCTGGTACTTCAATCACTTGAATCAAGGGAGTTAATCTTCCGTAAGATAGTGATTGATGTAATCTTTCAGTCACCATCACTAAGTTACTAGAACTTCGTGATGAACTATAGTATGCAAGGGATGACTAAAAAGATTCCCGAGCTCTTCGTGATGTTGAAATCGACGAAGGTAGAAATCAAGAAAAGAGCATCAAGTGTTGATGATTGAAAAGACCACTAGTTTCAAGAAAAGGGCAAAGGGAAAGAAAGGAACTTCAAGTAGAATGACAAGCAAGTTGTCACTCCCAAAAGAAGCCCAAAGCTGACCAAAACCTGAAACCGAAAGTGCTTACATCGCAAAGCGAAATGGTCATCGGAAGCAGAAATACCCTGAATATTTGGTGGATAAGAAGGATGGCAAAGTTAACAAGGGTATATTTGATGTACAAAGTTATTGATGTGTGCCTTACTAGTGTTTATAGTAGCCCCGAGTATTTGATACTTGTTCGGTTGTTAAGATTAGTAACTCAAACATGAGTTACGTATAAAATGAGACTAGTTGAAGGGGAAGTGACGATGAGTGTTGGAAGTAGTTCCAAGATTGATATGATCATCATCGCAGACACCCCTATACCTTCGGGATTAGTGTTAAACCTAAATAAATGTTATTTGGCGCTTATGCTGAACATGAATATGATTTGATCATGTTTATTGTAATACAGCTTATTCATTTAAAATCAGAGAATAATTGTTGTTCTGCTTAAATGAATAAAACCTTCAATGGTCATACACCCAATGAAAATAGTTTGTTGGATCTCGATCGCATCGATACACATATTCATAATATTGATGCCAAAAGATGCAAAGTTAATAATGATAGTGCAACTTATTTGTGGTAATCGCCGCTTGGGTCATATCGGTGTAAAGCGATGAAGAAACTCCATGTCGATGGGTTTTGGAATCACTTGATTATGAATCATTTGATGCTTATGTAACCGTGCCTTTTGGGCAAGAGAACTGAAACTCCGCTGTTCTGAACAATGGAACGAGATATCCGACTTGTTGGAAATAATACATACCGATGTATGCGGTCCAATGAGTGTTGATGCTCGTGGTAGGTATCATTATTTTCTGACCTTCACAAGATGATTTGAGCAGATATGAGTATATCTACTTAATGAAGCACAAGTCTGTAACATTTGAAAAGTTCAAAGAATTTCAGAGTGAAGTGGAGAATCATCGTAACAAGAAAATAAAGTTTCTACGATCTGATCATGGAGGAGAATATTTGAGTTACGAGTTTGGTCTTCATATAAAACAATGTGGAATAGTTTCACAGCTCAGGCCACATGGAACACCATAACGTAATGGTGTGTCCGAACGTCATAACCAAGACTTTATTTGATATGGTGCGATCAATGATGTCTCTTACCGATTTACCAATATCGCTTTTGGGGTTATGCATTAGAGAAATTGCATTCACGTAAATAAATAGGGCACCATTAAATCCGCTGAGACGACACCGTATGAACTATGGTTTAGCAAAGAAACCTAAGCATTGCTTCTTAAAGTTTGAGTTGCGATGCTTATGTGAAAAAGGTTTTCAACCCGATAAGCTCGAACCCAAATCGGAAAAGTGCGCCTTCATAGAATACCCAAAGGAAACTGTTGGGTACTCCTTCTATCACAGATCCAAAGGCAAAACATTCGTTGTTAAGAATGGATCCTTTCTAGAGAAGGAGTTTCTCTCTAAAGAAGTGAGTGGGAGGAAAGTAGAGCTTAATAAAGTAATTTGTACCTTCTCCCTAATTGAAACTAGTTCATCATCAAATCAGTTCCAAAGGATGCCTACACCAATTAGTGAGGAAGCTAATGATGATGATCATGAAACTTCAAGATCAAGTTACTACCAAATGTTGGGTAACGAGTAATTTCAAAATTTTCCTACGATCACGCAAGACCATGGTGATGGCATAGCAACGAGAGGGAGAGTGTCCGCCCACGCACTGTGAGACCGAAGCGAAGCGCTATATCAACGCTGCTGATGTAGTCAGACGCTTCACGATCCGACCGATCCAAGCACCGCATTCGCACCTCCGAAGTTCTTAGCACACGCTCAGCTCGATGACGATCCCCGGCCCGATCCAGCAAAGTGCCGGGAGGAGTTCCACAAGACGACGGGCGCAGGACGATCTTGATGTTCTACTCGCCGCAGGCTTCGCCTAAGCACCGCAAAGCAATATGACCGAGGTGGAATATGGTGGAGGGGGCACCGCACACGGCTAAGGAACGATCCGAGATCAACTTGTGTGTCCTAGGGTGCCCCCGCCTCGTGATATAAAGGAGCAAGGGAGGCCGCCAGCCCTTGGGCGACTAGGAGGGGGAGTCCTCCTCCCAGTAGGAGTAGGACTCCCTTCCTAGTCCTACTAGGAAGAGGGAAGGGGAAGGAAAGAGAGGAGAGGGAGAGGGGGGCTGCGCCTCCTAGTCCAATTCGACTCCCCATGGAGGGGGCGCACCACCTCCCGTGCAGCCCTCTCCCCTCTTGGCCCAATAAGGCCCATAACTTCCCTCCGGGTTCCGAACCTCCAAGACTCGGTTTTCTCCGAAACTTCCTAACCTTTCCTGTCCGAATATAACCATCCAATATATCAATCTTTATGTCTCGACCATTTCGAGACTCCTCGCCATGTCCGTGATCACATCCGGACTCAACTCCTTCGTACATCAAAATACATAAACTCATAATAACCGCCATTGAAACCTTATGCGCGCGGACCCTACGGTTCGAGAACTATGTAGACATGACCTAGAACTATTCTTGGTCAATAACCAATAGCGGAACCTCGATGCTCATATTGGTTCCTACATATTCTACGTAAGATCTTTATCGTCAAACCGCATAACAACATACGTTGTTCCCTTTGTCATCGGTATGTTACTTCCCGAGATTCGATCGCCGTATCCAATACCTAGTTTAATCTCGCTATCGAAAGTCTCTTTACTCGCTCTAATACATCATCTCACAACTAACTCTTTAGTTGCAATGCTTGCAAGGCTTATGTGATGTGTATTACCGAGAAGGCCTAGAGATACCTCTCCGACAATCGGAGGACAAAACCTAATCTCAAATACGCCAACCCAACAAGTACCTTTGGAGACACCAGTAGTACTCCTTTATAATCACCCGCCACGCCAGGACGCTTGGTAGTACCCAAAGTGTTCCTCCCAAACGGAGTTGCATAATCTCATAGTTACAGGAACATGTATGGGTCATGAAGAAAGCATTAACATACTAAACGATCAAGTGTTAAGCTAACGGAATGGGTCATGTCAATCGATCATTCAACTAATGATGTGACCTTGTTAATCAAATAACAACTCCTTGTTCATGGTTAGGAAACATAACCATCTTTGATTAACAAGCTAGTCAAGTAGAGGCATACTAGTGACATACTGCTTGTCTATATATTCACACATGTATTATGTTTCCTAATATACAATTCTAGCATGAATAATAAACATTTATCATGATATAAGGAAATAAATAATAACTTTATTATTGCCTCTAGGCATATTTCCTTCAGCCTCCCACTTGCACTAGAGTCAATAATCTAGATCACATCACCATGTGATTAACATCGATAGTTCACATCATCATGTGATTAACACCCATAATTCACATCGCCATGTGACCAAGACCCAAAGGGTTTACTAGATTCAGTAATCTAGTTCACATCGCTATGTGATTAACACCCAAAGAGTACTAAGGTGTGATCATGTTTTGCTTTGTGAGAGAATCTTAGTCAACGGGTCTCGCCACATTCAGATCCGTATGTATTTTGCAAATCTCTATGTCAACAATGCTCGCACGGAGCTACTCTAGCTAATTGCTCCACTTTCAATATGTATCCAGATTGAGACTCTAGAGTCATCTAGATTAGTGTTAAAACTTGCATCGACGTAACCCTTACTTACTTAACCCTTTTTTCACTTCCATAATCGAGAAACATATCCTTATTCTACTAAGGATAATTTTGACCGATGTCCATTGATCTATTCCTAGATCACTATTGCACTCCCCTGCCAAATTTAGTGGTAGGGTATGCAATAGATCCGTACACAGATGACATACTTTATAGAACCTATGGCTGATGCATAGGGAATGACTTTCATTCTTTTTCTATCTTCGCCGTGGTCGGGTTTTGAGTCTTACTCAATCTCACACCTTGTAACACGTGCAAGAACTCTTTCTTTGACTGCTCCATTTTGAACTACTTCAAAATCTTGTCAAGGTATGTATTCATTGAAAAACTTATCAAGCCGCCTTGATCTATCTCTATAGATCTTGATGCTCAATATGTAAGCAGCTTCACCGAGGTCCTTCTTTGAAAACTCCTTTCAAATACTCCTTTATGCTTTGCGTATAATTCTACATTATTTCCATCAACAATATGTCATTCACATATACTTATCGAAATGTTGTAGTGCTCCCACTCACTTTCTTGTAAATACAGCTTCTCCAAAGTCTCAGATAAAACCATATGCTTTGATCACACTATCAAAGCGCTTATTCCAACTCCGAGATGCTTGCACCAGTCCATAGATGGATCACTGAGCTTGCACATTTTGTTAGCCTTTAGGATTGACAAAACCTTCTCGTTGCATCATATACAACTCTTCTTTAATAAATCCATTAAGGAATGTAGTTTTGACATCCATTTGCCGATTTCATAAATGTGGCAATTGCTAACATGATTCGGACAGACTTAGCATCGCATTTAGTGAGAAAATCTCATCGTAGTCAACACCTTGAACTTGTCGAAAACCTTTGCAACAAGTCGAGCTTTGTAGATAGTAACACTACTATCGCTGTCCGTCTTCCTCTTGAAGATCCATTTATTTAACATGGCTTGCCGATCATCGAAGCAAGTCAATCAAAGTCCATACTTTGTTCTCATACATGGATCCTATCTCAGATTTCATGGCCTCAAGCCATTTTCATGAATCTGGGCTCATCATCGCTTCCTCATAGTCCGAGGTTCATCATGGTCTAGTAACATGACTTCCGAACATGATTACCGCATTCACTCGTGCGGATTTTACTCGAAGACCCACGAGGTTTGGTAGCAACTTGATCTCAAGTTTCATGATCATCATCATTAACTTCCTCACTAATTGGTGTAGGAATCATCGAACTGATTTCTGTGATGAACTACTTTCCAATAAGGGAGAAGGTACAATTACCTCATCAAGTTCTACTTTCCTCCCACTCACTTCTTTCGAGAGAAACTTCTTTCTAGAAAGGATCCATCTTAGCAACGGAAAAACTTGCCTTCGGATCTGTGATAGAAGGTGTACCCAATAGTCACCTTTGGGTATTCTATGAAGACGCATTCGATTTGGGTTCGAGCTATCGGGTGAAAACTTTTTCACATAAGCATCACAACTCCAAACTTTAAGAAACGACAGCTTAGGTTTATCGTTAAACCATAGTTCATACGGTGTCGCTCAACGGATTTAGATGGTGCCCTATTAAACGTGAATGCAGCTGTCTCTAATGCATAACCCCAAAACGATAGTGGTAAATCGGTAAGATACATCATAGATCGCATCATATCAAAATAAAGTACGGTACATGACGCTCGACACACCATAACGTTGTGGTGTTCTGTGGCGGAGCTGTGAAACTATTCCACATTGTTTTAATTGAAGACCAAACTCAGAACTCAAATATTCATCTCCACGATCAGATCGAAGAAACTTTATTTTCTTGTTACGATGATTTTCCACTTCACTCTGAAATTCTTTGAACTTTTCAACTATTTCAGACTTATGTTTCATCAAGTAGATATACCCATATCTGCTCAAATCATCTTGTGAAGGTCAGAAAATAACGATATTTGCCACGAGCATCAACACTCATTGATCGCATACATCGGTATGTATTATTTCCAATAAGTCAAGAGTTTGTTCCATTGTTCCGAGAACGGAGTTTTAGTCATCTTGCCCAAACGGCACGGTTCGCAAGCATCAAATGATTCATAATCAAGTGATTCCAAAAGTCCATCAAGATGGAGTTTCTTCATGCTTTTACACCAATATGACTCTAAACGGCAAGTACACAAATAAGTTGCACTATCATTATTAACTTTGCATCTTTTGGCATCAATATTATGAATATGTATCACTACGATCGAGATCCAATAAACTATTTTCATTGGGTGTTAACTATCAAGGTTTTATTCATTTAAATAGAACAACAATTATTCTTTTACTTTAAATGAATAACCGCTTGCAATAAACATGATCAAATCATATTCATGCTCAACGCAAACACCAAATAACATTTATTTAGGTTTATACTAATCCCGAAAGTATAGGAGTGTGCGATGATGATCATATCAATTTTGGAACTACTTCCAACACTCATCGCACTTCCCTTCAACTAGTTTCTGCTCATTCGCAACTCCTGCTTCGAGTTACTACTCTTAGCAACTGAACCAAGATCAAATACCGAGGGGTTGCTACTAACACTAGTAAAATACACATCAATAATCTGTATATCAAATATACCTTTGTTCACTTTGCCATCCTTCTTATCCGCCAAATACTTGGGGTAGTTCCGCTTCCTAGTGACCAGTTCCATTGCAGCAAAAGCACTTAGTCTCGTGCTTAGGTCCAGATTTGGGCTTCTTCACTCGAGCAGCAACTTGCTTGCCGCTCTTCTTGAAGTTCCCTTCTTCCTTTGCCCTTTCCTTGAGACTAGTGGTCTTGTCAATCATCAACACTTGATGCTCTTTCTTGATTTCTACCTTCGCCGATTTCAACATCATGAAGAGCTCGGGAATCGTTTTCGCCATCCCTTGCATACTATAGTTCATCACAAGTTCTAGTAACTTTAGTGATGGTGACTAGAGAATTCTCGTCAATCACTATCTTATCTCGAAGATTAACTCCCACTTGATTCAAGCGATTGAAGTACCTGCATAATCTGAGCACATGCTCACTAGTTGAGCGATTCTCCTCCATCTTTTAGCTATAGAACTTGTTGAAGACTTCATATCTCTCAACTCGGTATTTGCTTGAAATATTAACTTCAACTCCTGGAACATCTCATATGGTCCATGACGCTCAAAACGCCTTTGAAGTCCCGATTCTAAGCCGCTTACATGGTGCACTAAACTATCAAGTAGTCATCATATTGAGCTAGCCAAACGCTCATAACGCCCCAGATCTCGCTTCCTGCATTAGGTCCGCTACCTAGCGTGCATCAAGGACATAATTTTCCAGGCAGCAATGAGGATAAACCTCAGATCACGGATCCAATCCGCATCATTGCTACTAACATTTTCAATACAATTTTCTAGGAACACATATAAAACATAGGGAAGCAACGCGAGCTATTGATCTACAACATAATTTGCAAAATACTACCAGACTAAGTTCATGATAAATTAAAGTTCAATTAATCATATTATTTAAGAACTCCCACTTAGATGTACATCTCTCTAGTCATCTAAGTGATCACGTGATCCAAATCAACTAAACCATAACCGATCATCACGTGAGATGGAGTAGTTTTCAATGGTGAACATCTTATGTTGATCATATCTACTATATGATTCACGCCGATTTTCGGTCTCCGTGTTCCGAGGCCATATCTCGCATATGCTAGGCTCACAAGTATAACCTGAGTATTCTCGCAGTGCAAAACTGGCTTGCACCTGCTGTAGATGGACGAGAGCTTATCACACCCGATCATCACGCGGTGTCTCGTCACGATTTAACTTTGGCAACGGTGCATACTCGTGGAGAACACTACTTGATAATTTTAGTGAGAGATCATCTTATAATGCTACCGCCAATCAAAGCAAGATAAGATGCATAAAGGATAAACATCACATGCAATCAATATAAGTGATATGATATGGCCATCATCATCTTGTGCTTGTGATTCCATCTCCAAGCACCGCCATGATCACCATCGCCACCGGCGCGACACCTTGATCTCCATCGTAGCATCGTTGTCGCCTCGCCAACTATTGCTTTACGACTATCGCTACCGCTTAGTGATAAAGTAAAGCAATTACATGGCGCTTGCATTTCATACAATAAAGCGACAACCATATGGCTCCTCTGCCATTGCCGATAACTCGTTACAAAACATGATCATCTCATACAATAAAATATAGCATCACGCCTTGACCATATCACATCACAACATGCCCGCAAAACAAGTTAGACGCCCTCTACTTTGTTGTTGCAAGTTTTACGTGGCTGCTACGGGCTGAGCAAGAACCGCTTTTACCACGCATCAAAACCACAACGATATTTCGCAAATAGACTCCGCTTTTAACCTTCTCAAGGACCGGGCGAGCCACACCTTGGTTCAACTAAAGTGAGAGAGACAGACACCCGCCACCACCTTTAAGCAACGAGTGCTCACAGCGGTGAAACCAGTCTCGCAGAAGCGCACGCAGTAATGTCGGTCCGGCCGCTTCATCTCACAATACCGCTGAACCAAAGTATGACATGCTGGTAGGTAGTATGACTTGTATCGCCCACAACTCACTTGTGTTCTACTCGCGCATATGACATCAACGATAAAACCAGGCTCGATGCCACCATGGGTAACGAGTAATTTCAAAAATTTTCCCACGATCACGCAAGACCATGGTGATGGCATAGCAACGAGAGGGGAGAGTGTCCGCCCACGCACTCAGAGACCGAAAGCGAAGCGCTATATCAACGCTGTTGATGTAGTCAGACGCCTCACGATCCGACCGATCCAAGCACCGCATCTCGCACCTCCGAAGTTCTTAGCACACGCTCAGCTCGATGACGATCCCCGGCCCGATCCAAGAAAGGCCGGAGAGGAGTTCCACAAGACGACGTGCAGGACGATCTTGATGTTCTACTGCACGCAGGCTTCGCCAAGCACCGCAACAATATGACCGAGGTGGAATATGGTGGAGGGGGCACCAGACACTGCTAAGGAACGATCCAGAGATCAACTTGTGTGTTCTAGGGTGCCCCTGCCCCTCAGATATAAAGGAGCAAGGGGAGGGCCGCCAGCCCTTGGGGAGACTAGGAGGGGGGAGTCCTCCTCCCAGTAGGAGTAGGACTCCCTTTCCTAGTCCTACTAGGAAGAGGGAAGGGGAAGGAAAGAGAGGGAGAGGGAGAGGGAGGGGCTGCGCCTCCTAGTCCAATTCGACTCATGGAGGGGGGGCGCACCACCTCCCGGTGCAGCCCTCTCTCCTCTTGGCCCAATAAGGCCCATAACTTCCCCGGGGTTCCGTAACCTCCCAAAGACTCCGGTTTTCTCCGAACTTCCTGAACCTTCCGTGTCCGAATATAACCATCCAATATATCAATCTTTATGTCTCGACCATTTCGAGACTCCTCGCCATGTCCGTGATCACATCCGGACTAACTCCTTCGCACATCAAAATACATAAACTCATAATAACCGCCATTGAAACCTTGTTGCAAGTGGACCCTACGGTTCGAGAACTATGTAGACATGACCTAGAACTATTCTTGGTCAATAACCAATAGCGGAACCTGGATGCTCATATTGGTTCCTACATATTCTACGAAGATCTTTATCGGTCAAACCGCATAACAACATACGCTGTTCCCTTTGTCATCGGTATGTTACTTTCCGAGATTCGATCGCTCAGATCCAATACCTAGTTTAATCTCGCTATCGAAAGTCTCTTTACTGCTCCGTAATACATCATCTCACAACTAACTCTTTAGTTGCAATGCTTGCAAGGCTTATGTGATGTGTATTACCGAGAAGGCCTAGAGATACCTCTCCCACAATCGGAGGACAAAACCTAATCTCAAATACGCCAACCCAACAAGTACCTTTGAGACACCTGTAGTACTTCTTTATAATCACCCAGCCACATTGCCAGACGCTTGGTAGTACCCAAAGTGTTCCTCCCAAACGGAGTTGCATAATCTCATAGTTACAGTGAACATGTATGGGTCATGAAGAAAGCATTAACATACTAAACGATCAAGTGTTAAGCTAACGGAATGGGTCATGTCAATCGATCATTCAACTAATGATGTGACCTTGTTAATCAAATAACAACTCCTTGTTCATGGTTAGGAAACATAACCATCTTTGATTAACAAGCTAGTCAAGTAGAGGCATACTAGTGACATACTGCTTTGTCTATATATTCACACATGTATTATGTTTCCTAGTTAATACAATTCTAGCATGAATAATAAACATTTATCATGATATAAGGAAATAAATAATAACTTTATTATTGCCTCTAGGGCATATTTCCTTCACCAAAACCTCCATACCAATTAGAGGTCAACCACTGAGTAAGATCCGCACTGAGTGGTACGGTAATCCTATTCTAGAAGTCATGTTACTAGACCATGATAAACCTACTAACTATGAGGAAGCGATGATGAGCCCAGATTCCGAAATGGCTTGAGGCCATAAAATCTGGATATGATCCATGTATGAGAACAAAGTATGGATCTTTGATTGACTCGTTCGATGATCAGCAAGTCAAGTTAAATAAATGGATCTTCAAGAGGAAGACTGACACCGATAGTAGTGTTACTATCTATAAAGCTCGACTTGTCACAAAAAAGGTTTTTCGACAAGTTCAAGGTGTTGACTACAATGAGATTTTCTCAACTGAGCGATGCTTAAGTCCGTCTGAATCATGTTAGCAATTGCCACATTTTATGAAATCTGGCAAATGGATGTCAAAACTACATTTTTGAATGGATTTATTAAGGAAGAGTTGTATATGATGCAACCGAAGGTTTTGTCAATCCTAAAGGAGCTAACAAAATGTGCAAGCTCCAAATGATCCATCTATGGACTGCAAGCATCTCGTAGTTGGAATACACACTTTGATAAGTTGATCAAAGATATAGTTTTATACTGCACTTCATGTGTGAAGCCTCGATTTACAAGAAAGTGAGTGGAGACTACATCATTTCGATAAGTATATGAATGACATATTGTTGATCGTAAATGATGTAGAATTTTTCTCGAAAGCATAAAGGAGTATTTGAAGGACTTCTTTAAAAGAAAGACATCAGTAAAGCTAAGTTTATATATTGAGCATCAAGATCTATTGAGATAGATCAAGACGCTTGATAAGTTTTTCAAGAAGTATATACCTTGTCAAGATTTTGAAGTAGTTCAAATGGAACAATAAAGAAAAGTTCTTGCCTGTGTTGCAAAGGTGTGAAATTGAGTAAGACTCAAATCCCACCACGGCAGAAAATAGAAAAGAGAATGAAAGTCATTCCCTATGCATCAGCCATAGGTTCTATAAAGTATGCTATGCTATGTACTGCATCTATTGTATACCTTGCTCAGATTTGGCAAGGAGTACAATAGTGATCTAGGAGTAGATCAGCTCGTGACATTGGTCAAGAACATCCTTAGTGAGGACTAAGGAAATATTTCGATTATGGAGGTGATAAAAGAGCCCGTGGCGGGATCTACATGTGAAGCGAGTTACATCGATGCAAGCTTTTTACATTTCGATCTAGATAAGTCTCAACTGAAGATACATATTGAAAGTTTGGAGCAATTAGCTAGAGTAGCTCCGCAAGTGAGCATTGTAGACATAGAATATTTGTAAAATACATACGGCCTCGAATGTAATGCATTGCTGACTAAGATTCTCTCACGAGCAAAACATGATCATACCTTAGTACTCTTTGGGTGTTAATCACATAGCGATGTGAACTAGATTATTGACTCTAGTAAACCTTTGGGTGCGGGTCACATGACGATGTGAACTATGGGTGTTAATCACATACGATGTGAATATTAGTGTTGAATCACATGATGATGTGAACTAGATTATTGACTCTAGTGCAAGTGGGAGACTGAAGGAAATATGCCCTAGAGGCAATAATACAGTTATTATTTATTTCCTTATTTCATGATAAATGTTTATTATTCATGCTAGAATTGTATTAACTGAAACATAATACATGTGTGAATACATAGACAAACATAGTGTCACTAGTATGCCTCTACTTGACTAGCTCGTTGAATCAAAGATGGTTAAGTTTCCTAGCCATAGACATGAGTTGTCATTTGATTAACGGATCACATCATTAGGAGAATGATGTGATTGACTTGACCCATTCCGTTAGCTCTAGCACTTGATCGCTTAGTATGTTGCTATTGCTTTCTTCATGACTTATACATGTTCCTCGTAATTATGAGATTATGCAACCCTGCTACTGTGAGGAACACTTTGGTGCTACCAAACGTCACAACGTGAATCGGGTGATTATAAAGGAGTACTACAGTGTGTCTCCAAAGGTACATGTTGGGTTGGCGATTTCGAGATTAGGTTTTGTCACTCCGATTGCCGGAGAGGTATCTCCGGCCCTCTCGGTAATGCACATCACTATAAGCCTTGCAAGCAATGTAGCTAATGAGTTAGTTATGGAATGATGCATTACGTAACGAGTAAAGAGATTTGCCGTAACGAGATTGAACTAGGTATTGATACCGACGATCGAATCTCTGACAAGTAACATACCGATGACAAAGGAACAACGATGTTGTTATAGCGGTTCGACCGATAAAGATCTTTGTAGAATATGTAGGGAGCCAATATGGGCATCCAGGTTCCGCTATTGGTTATTGACCGAGAATAGTTCTAGGTCATGTCTACATAGTTCTCGAACCCGTAGGGTCCGCACGCTTAAGGTTTTGATGATGCTTCATATTATGAGTTTATGAGTTTTGATGTACCGAAGGAGTTCGGAGTCCCGGATGAGATCGGGGACATGACGAGGAGTCTCGAAATGGTCGAGACGTAAAGATCGATATATTGACGACTATATTCGACATCGGAAAGGTTCCGAGTGATTCGGTATTTTTCGAGTACCGGAGAGTTACCTGAATACGTATTGGGCCTTATGGGCCATACGGGAAAGAAGGAAAAGGGCCTCAAGGGTGGCCGCACGCCTTCCCCTGGTCTGGTCCGATTGACTAGGAAAGGGGCTCTTCCTTCCTTCTCCTTTCTTCCTTTCCTTCTCCTACTCCTACTACATGGAAGGGTTCCTAGTTGGATTAGGAAAGGGGAATCTTACCCTGGGGAGTAGGACCTCTAGGGCGCCACAGAGAGGGCCGCCCTCCTCCTCCACTCCTTTATATACGGGGCAGGGGGCACCCCATGGACACACAAGTTGATCTTCGTGATCGCTCCTTAGCTGCAGGTGCCCCCTCCACCATATTCCACCTCGGCCATATCGTCATGAGTTTAGGCGGCCTGCTCGCCGTAGAGCATCATCATCGTCACCACGCCGTCCGGCCGACGGAACTCATCCCCGACACTTTGCTGGATCGAGTCCGGGATCATCATCGAGCTGAACGTGCTGAACTCGGAGGTGCCGACGCTCGGGTACTTGGATCGGTCGGATCGTGAAGACGCATTTCCACTACATCAACCGCGTTGTCATAACGCCTCGCTTACGGTTCACGAGGGTACGTGGACAATACTTCTCCCTCTCGCTTCTATGCCATCACCATGATCTTGTGTAGCGTAGGAAATTTTTGAAATTACTACGCCCCAACAAAGGGCATCCGAGCCAGGTTTTATGCGAGATGTCATATGCACGAGTAGAACACAAGTGAGTTGTGGCGATACAAGTCATACCGCTTACCAAAGATGTCATACTTTGGTTCGGCGGTATTGTGAGATGAAGCGCCCGACCGACATTACACAGACGCTTACGCCGAGACTGGTTTCTCCGCCGCGAGCACTCGCTGCTTAAAGGTGACCAAGCGGTGTCTCGCCTCTCTCACTTTAGTTGAACCAAGTGCGCTACGCCCGCCCTTCATGAAGGTTAAAACAGCACCAACTTGACAAACTATCGCTGTGGTTTTGATGCGAGGTAAGAACGGTTCTTGCTCAGCTTCAGAGCAGCCACGTAAAACTTGCAACAACAAAGTAGAGGACGCCTAACTTGTTTTTGCAGGCATGTTGTGATGTGATATGGTCAAGACGCTGATGAGATATAAGTTGTTGTATGAGATGATCATGTTTTATAGAAGTTATCAAGAATCAAGGTAAGCCTTATGGTTGTCTCTTTATTGCATAAGATGCAAGCGCCAAATAATTGTTTTACTTTATCGCTATGCAATAGCAATAGTTGCAAGAGCAATAGTTGGCGTAGACGACCATGTGACTACACATTGATATAGATCAAGATGATGGAGATCATGGTGTCATGCCGGTGACGATGAAAATCATGACGATGCTTGGAGATGGAGATCAAAGGCACAAGATGATGATGGCCATATCATGTCACATATTTTGATTGCATATGATGTTTATCTTTATACATCTTATTTTGCTTAGTTTGACGGTAGCATTTTAAGATGATCTCTCACTAAATTATCAAGAAGTGTTCTCCCGAGTATGCACCGCTATGAAAGTTCTTCGTGCTGAGACACCACGTGATGATCGGGTGTGATAGGCTCACGCTCAAATACAACAAAAAACAAATTGCACACGCTGAATACTCAAAGTTAAACTTGACGAGCCTAGCATATAATGAGATATGGCCTCTAACACGGAGACCGAAAGGTCGAAGCGTGAATCATATAGTAGATATGATCAACATATTGATGTTCACTGCTGAAACTACTCCATCTCACGAACGATCGGACATGGTGTAGTTGATATGGATCATGTAATCACTTAGAAGATTAGAGGGATGTCTATCTAAGGGAGTTCTTAAGTAATATGATTAATTGAACTTTAATTTATCATGAACATAGTCCGGTAGTATTTTTCAAATTATGTTGTAGATCAATAGCTCGCATTGTTGCTTCCTCATGTTTTTGCTTTCCATGTTTTTATATGTGTTCCTAGAGAAAATTGTATTGAAAAATGTTAGTAGCAATGATGCGGATTGGATCCGTGATCCGAGGTTTATCCTCATTGCTGCACGTAAGAATTATGTCCTTAATGCACCGCTAGGTGATGTACTCTATTGCAGAGCAAATGCGACGTTATGAATGTTTGGCTAGCTCAATATGATGACTACTTGATAGTTTAGTGCACCATACTTAACGGCTTAGAATCGACTTCAAAGACGCTTGAACGCCATGGACCATATGAGATGTTCCAGAGTTGAAGTTAATATTTCAAGCAAATACCCGAGTTGAGAGATATGAAGTCTCAAAGAAGTTCTATAGCTAAAAGATGGAGGAGAATCGTCAACTAGTGAGCATGTGCTCAGATTGTCGGGTACTTCAATCACTTGAATCAAGTAGGAGTTAATCTTCCGTAAGATAGTGATTGATGAATTTTCTAGTCACCATCACTAAGTTACTAGAACTTCGTGATGAACTATAGTATGCAAGGGATGATGAAAAGATTCCTTGAGCTCTTCGTGATGTTGAAATCGATTTAAGGTAGAAATCAAGAAAAGAGCATCAAGTGTTGATGATTGAAAAGACCACTAGTTTCAAGAAAAGGGCAAAGGAAAGAAAGGGAACTTCAAGTAGAATGACAAGCAAGTTGTCACTCCCAAGAAGAAGCTTCCAAAGCTGGACCAAAACCAGAAACTCGAAAGTGCTTATTAATCGTGGAAAGGAAATGGTCATCGGAAGCGAAATACCCTGAATATTTGGTGGATAAGAAGGATGGCAAAGCTTAACAAGGGTATATTTGATGTACAAAGTTATTGATGTGTGCCTTACTAGTGTTTATAGTAGCCCTGAGTATTTGATACTTGTTCGTTGTTAAGATTAGTAACTCAAACATGAGTTACGAATAAACAGAGACTAGTTGAAGGGGAAGTGACGATGAGTGTTGGAAGTAGTTCCAAGATTGATATGATCATCATCGCGACACTCCCTATACCTTCTCGGATTAGTGTTAAACCTAAATAAATGTTATTTGGCGCTTATGCTGAATATGAATATGATTTGATCATGTTTATTGTAATACGCTTATTCATTTAAAATCAGAGAATAATTGTTGTTCGCTTAAATGAATAAAACCTTCAATGGTCATACACCCAATGAAAATAGTTTGTTGGATCTCGATCGCATCGACATACACATATTCATAATATTGATGCCAAAAGATGCAAAGTTAATAATGATAGTGCAACTTATTTGTGGCACCGCCGCTTGGGTCATATCGGTGTAAAGTTTATGAAGAAACTCCATTCTCGATGGGTTTTGGAATCACTTGATTATGAATCATTTGATGCTTTATGAACCGTGCCTTTTGGGCAAGAGGACTGAAACTCCGTTGTTCTAACAATGGAACGAGATAACGACTTGTTGGAAATAATACATACCGATGTATGCGGTCCAATGAGTGTTGATGCTCGTGGTAGGTATCATTATTTTTCCGACCTTCACAAGATGATTTGAGCAGATATGAGTATATCTACTTAATGAAGCACAAGTCCGAAACATTTGAAAAGTTCAAAGAATTTCAGAGTGAAGTGGAGAATCATCGTAATAAGAAAATAAAATTTCTACGATCCGATCATGGAGGAGAATATTTGAGTTATTTAGCCTCTTCATATAAAACAATGTGAATAGTTTCATAGCCACGCCACATGGAACACCATAACGTAATGGTGTGTCCGAACGTCATAACCAAGCACTTTATTTGATATGGTGCATCAATGATGTCTCTTACCGATTTACCAATATCGCTTTTGGGGTTATGCATTAGAGACAGCTGCATTCACGCTAAATAGGGCACCATTAAACCGCTGAGACGACAATGTATGAACTATGGTTTAGCAAGAAACCTAAGCCGTCGCTTTTTAAAGTTTGGAGTTGCGATGCGTTTTAGTGAAAAAGGTTTTCAACCCGATAAGCCTCGAACCCAAATCGAAAAGTGCGTCTTCATAGAATACCCAAAGGAAATCATAAGTACTCCTTCTATCACGCATCCAAAGGCAAAACATTCGCTGTTAAGAATGGATCCTCTCTAGAAGGAGTTTCTCTCAAAGAAGTGAGTGGGAGGAAAGTAGAGCTTAATAAAGTAATGTACCTTCTCCCGAATTGAAACTAGTTCATCATCAAATCAGTTCCAGTGATGCCTACACCAATTAGTGAGGAAGCTAATGATGATGATCATGAAACTTCAAGATCAAGTTATTACCAAACCTCGTGAGGTCAACCAGAGTAAGATCCGCACTGTGAGTGGTACGGTAATCCTATTCTAGAAGTCATGTTACTAGACCATGATAAACCTACTTAACTATGAGGAAGCGATGATGAGCCCAGATTCGCTAAATGGCTTGAGGCCATAAAATCTGAGATATGATCCATGTATGAGAACAAAGTATGGATCTTGATCGACCTCGCTCGATGATCGCAAGTCAAGTTAAATAAATGGATCTTCAAGAGGAAGACTCGACATCGATAGTAGTGTTACTATCTACAAAGCTCGACTTGTCACAAAAAAGGTTTTTCGACAAGTTCAAGGTGTTGACTACAATGAGATTTTCTCAATCAGATGATGCTTAAGTCTGTCCTAATCATGTTAGCAATTGCCACATTTTATGAAATCCGCAAATGGATGTCAAAACTACATTTTTAATGGATTTATTAAGGAAGAGTTGT
>JAHIAM010003499.1:0-20190 GCA_021605205.1 Aegilops longissima | reverse complement strand
GCGCCGCAGCAGGTTTGTAGAAAGAATAACCCGCCACGGAGGAAGGCGCGAGCGGATCCGTGGCTTGGCGGAGGTGTTTAACCACACTGCAGGCAGCGATGGTTGTGGAGTAGGGCGTTGCGCGATGGGCGCGCAGCGGTGCTTAGCCTTAAGAGGCGCGACCAAAGAACCGCCGCCGCTGGCGAGCCGGCAGGAGACACCGCAACACCGCGCTGCGGGCGTAGAGATTTGAGTTACGCACTTACCCACCTGGAACCGGTGTGTACGCCGACGGCATCCTCACCCATGGTTGATAAGGGTGAATTACGCAGTGGGCCACTTGGGTGCCAGTTCGCGACGGTGGCTCGGGCATGGTGAAGGTGGTCTGGCTTGGTTGTTTGAGGACCGGGCGGTCAATTATGGCAAGAGACGGCAAGCAACTTCAGAGATCGGCGCATTAGGGTTCGGTGACGCTTCGATTCAATCGTACACCAATCATGCACGCAAATGTGTACGTATCAAGATCAAGGACTCACGGAAGATATCACAACACAACTCTACAAATAAAATAAGTCATACAAGCATCATAATACAAGAAGCTGTGGGCCTCGAGGGCTCGAATACAAGTGCTCGATCATAGACGAGTCACGGAAGCAACAATATCTGAGTACATACATAAGTTAAAACAAGGTGCCATAAGATGGCTAGCACAAACCGATACAGATCGAAGAGGAGCGTGCTCTCGCCGGGATCCTCCTAGGTCACTTCCCGTCGCCGCTGGCTGCACGTAGTAGTAGGCGCCCCGAGTAGTAGTCGCCATAGGCGTATGCCTGCCCTCGGCTCCATCACTGCTCAAGCAGCAATCGAGTATAGATAGGGGGAAAGGGGAAACAATGCAACCGTGAGTACTCATCCAAAGTATCGCAAGCAAGGAGCTACACTACATATGCATGGATATATGTGTAAGGGCCATATCAAGGACTGAATCGCAGTAATGCCGTAATAAGAGGGGGATAGTTAGTCTTAACGAAGACTACGCTCGACACCTGCCTTGCATGCATGTAAGAGGACAACGGAAGTCCTCCAAGTAACATCATATAGCACAATCCTACCCGCAATCCCTCGCCATATCCTCCGAGCGAGAGCGACCATCCTGCGTATCCGCACTTGGAAGGGTGTGTTTTATCAAGTATCCGGTTCTAGTTGTCATAAGCTCAAGGTACAACTCCAAGTCGCCCCTGTTATCAAGATCACGGCTATCCTAATAGATTAATCACGCAGGGTGCACCATCTTACCAAAGACGCTTTGATCCCATTTGGCCGACACACTTTTCTCGGTCATGCCCGCCGCGAAGATCAACACGCCGCAGCCCCACCTAGGCACAACAGAGAGGCCAACACGCCGGTCTAAACCTAAGCGCCGCAGGGTCCGGGCCCATCGCCTCGAAAGCACACTGCAGACGTTGCGTGACGCGCCGGAAGCGCACTCAGCCTAAAGAAAGCGCCTAGCCCAATCCGGCGCGCCGCCGCCTCAGCCGACGTCCAAGTGTTTCGCCGATACCACGACGCCGGATACCCATAACTACTCCCGCGAGATGGTTAGTGCGATAAGTCAGAGCCAACCCAGATCAAATACCAAGACCTCGCAAGCAGTTAAGCAGCAATCGAACGCCGAACAGGGCTGGCCCACCTCTCCTAGGCGGTCTCAACTCGCCGCCTCCGCCACAATGATCCACTTCAAGGGTGCTCCATCACCGACCCGACTTTAGTCTCACATGTATCATGTATAAGTATACATAGATATTCCCGTGATCACCTCCCGAGTGATCACGGCCCGATAGTATAGCACGCGCGTATTTGACAAGAAAGTAGGGCCACAGATGAAAGTACTAGCATCCTATACTAAGCATATAGGATTGCGTAAGGTAACAATGTGGTTACAAGGACAAAGGCGCAAGAGAGATATAGAGTATCCGAAACAAGAATATGCTATACTACTCTAATGCAAGCAAAGTAGATAAGAGTAGGCGATATTCCGTGATCAAGGGGGGGCTTGCCTGGTTGCTCCGCAAGAGAGAGGGTCGCCAACACCGTAGTCGAACCGCCACCAGGCAGCTGGCCGGTCTCAGTAGTCCAACGGAGAGAAGAGGGGAAGAAACAATGAATACAAAGTAAACAGATGCATATCGATGCATGACATGACAAGAAGCGATGCTAGGCGTGTTCCTAACGTGGTAAGAGGGGGGTATCGGTTAGGGGGAAAACATCCGGAAGTTTTCCTTGCCCGGACGCTCACGCTGTGATGAACCGGAGAGGAAAGTTTGCAGTTCTGAGTAGGTTAGAGGTGTGTGGTGGACGAACGGATCGCGATCCCGGATTCGCCTCGCCGCTCTCGAGCAACTTTCATGTTGAAATTATTTTAACCGGATTACGGATTAAAAGATATGATTTTTAAAAGATTTTATTAATTTCTCGAATTTTAATTAATTATTTAATTAATTTCGAAAATGCATTTATGACATCAAGATGATGTCATGCCGACGTCATTACCAACAGTGGTTGACTGAGTCAACCCCGACAGTGGGTCCTGCGATGTCATTCACTAATGACTAATTAACCTAATCAGATTTAATTAACAATTGATTAATTAGGTTAATTAATGATTAGGGTTAATTAATTGCATTAATTAGATTACTTTTATTAATTAATTAATTAATTAATTAATTAATTACTTAATTAGTTAATTAGTTTTTATTCATTTTCATTCTATTTTTATTCCCTGCTTTAATAAAAACATTCTTTTTAAAGGGGCCTCGTCGCTGGGCCCAAGGCATAACGGGCATGCGGTAGCAAGCGGCGACAACATCCCGACCAGGGCGCGATCAGTATGGGCGCGATCTGTGGCGACATCGGGCTCGAGGCCACGGGGTCAAAGCGTCGAGGCCACGAAGGCGATCGTCCGGGGGACAGGAAAGGCATGAGGCGACGGAGGGGTGGGGGGTTCGCCGAAGTTAGGGGCCGGAGGTCGCCGACCGAAAGGGATGGGAGAGAGGTCCATGCGGTGGCTCGGGCCTCTTGGGCCTCGAACCGCCGGATCCGGCAGGTGGGGGAGGAGAGGGAACGGGGGTCGGCGTGAGCCGCTGGCGAAGCCGAAAGCCGGCGACGGGTCGCGATGGGCTACGCGGCACAAGAGGGGAGAGGGGAGCCGGGGTCGGGTGGCGTGTGGCATTGAGCTGCTGCTGCCGACGGGGAGGGGAGAGAGGAGGGCTTGTGTGGGTAGGGTCCCTGCAGCGGCGCTGGTGGGGCCGGGATGACCGCGGGAGGCGGTTGGGGAGGGCCATGGCGACGGGAGGTTAGGGCCGAGCTCGCTGGCGGCGGGCGCCGCCGCTGGGAAGCGATTGAGGGAAGGGAGGGAGCGCTTGCCGTGGCGCAGGGAGTGAGAGGGGGTTCGGGTCCGCGTGGGCGCGGGGCCGCCATGACGAGGTGGCGCGCGGGGGTGGCTCGCCGGGGATTCTGCCGATCCGCATCGTGAAGTAGGGCGAGGGGGCGGCGGGGCGATGAGGAGGCGGCTAGGTTAGCTGGGTGGGGGAGGGTATGGTCAGGTCACTGGCCGATGGGCCGCTGTGGGGGAAAAGGGAATGGCCAAGGGCGAGGGCCAGGGGAGGCGGTGCCTCAAGCCGTGGTGTTATCCTCTGCTTTATTTTGTTTTTCTTTATTATTTTTCTTTTCGTTCTTAGTTTATTTAAAATGCCGAGCATTTTATAAAAATTAGTGCACCCCACCAATATTAGGTTAGTTATTTTAGTCAACCCCTAACATTTTAGAATTTGTTTCTAAACTTTTTATCGCTTGTTTTAGTTTTGATTTTTGTTTTAGAACGGTTCAATCAAAGAGAGGTTTGGCATTAAAGAATCCAGGTGATCACCGCTGCATAACCATCGGGTGTTACAAATCTCCTCTGATTACAAGAAATCTCGCCCCAGATTTAGGAGGTAGAAGGAAAGAGTGCGGATATTCATCTCAAGACGATCCCCGCTCCTGTGTGGCTTCGCCTTCGCAGTGATTCACCACCGGATTCTTGAGAGAAACTTGATCGCTTTCTCACGGTGCGCGGCGCTCAGCTTGGTCGAGAATGCGGACCGGATGTCTTTATAGGAGAGGTCCTGCTGTAATTCGAGCACTTCATGGTCCATCGCTCGGATTGGGTCCTTGAAGCAGCGCCGAGTTGGGACACGTGGAACACATCGTGAACTCCGAGAAAGGTTCGACGAAGCTCCAGCTGATAAGCCACTTTTCCACGCCTTTCCGTATTAGTGAAAGGGCCAATATAGCGAGGCGCTTAACTTCCTTCTTGATCCCGGAAGCGTGAGCACCCTTCACCGGTGTAACACGAAGATAGGCCTTTTCGCCAAAGTTGATAGAATCATGTTCTTGTGATGACGGTCATAATTACTCTTTTGACGAGACCGAGCAGCCTTGAAATTCGCGAATAATGCGGACCTGTTCTTCGCATGTTGGATAATATCCGGACCAAGAGTGGACGCTCCCGCTCGACCAGCCAGAGGGGTTCACTTTCATTCCATATAACACTTCAAGGGGGCCATCTTCGCACTAGCTTGATAGCTATTATTATAAGAGAACTCAAAGATACGGGAGAGATTCCTCCCATTTCTTTTGCCGAATGAGACGACACAAGCTCAAGCATGTCTTCGAGAATTTGGTTGACACGCTCAACTTGCCTTGAGATCATGGATGAAAGCGCAGTACTGAAAGATAAATGAGTCCCTATAGCTTCTGGAAAACTTGCCTGTAATCTTGAAGTGAAGCTGCCACGGTCCGAATCTGAGCAACCAGTGGAATACCGTGAAGTGAAACAATTTCGACATATAGAGCGCTGCAAGTGGGCTAGCGAAAGGATCGCTTCTCGACCGACTCGAAATGAGCAACTTTAGAAAGCCGGTCAATGACGACAAGAATAGCATCATTACCTTTTCGCAATTTGGGAAAACCAGGATGACGGTCTATCTCAACATGGTCCCATTTCCATTCGGGAATAGAGATAGGTTGCAGAGTTCCAAAGAGGCCTTTGATGTTTTGCTTTGATACGACGGCAAACGTCACACTCAGCAACATAGCGAGCTATGTCTTGCTTCATATTAGACCACCAGAATCTCTGACGAGTGTCTTGGTACATCTTTGTACTACCAGGATGGATACATAGAGGCGTATCATGAGCTTCTTTCATAACCTTCTCGAGTCATATTCAGGTTTTCCTTCTTACATCGGCAGACCACTAGGGCTGCCTTGAAGGGCAAGCCATCACTATCGCAATAGTGAAGGATGAGGGATTCCTCTTTGATGTCTTGCTTAATCTTGTAGACTTCGAAGTCAACCTCGTGATTGTCTTTTATGGTGCCCACGTAGATCGGATGTTGGCCAGCCAGGTATAGAGGGAACCTCGGGGAACAACACGGAGATTCATCTTTGGAACTCCGGAGGAGGGGGAGCGAAAAGCGCCTGAGGCACAATATGGAGGTTCAGCTTCAATTCTTCAACAAGTGGGGCTGAACTTTGTGTACTCAAGGTGGCTGGGTAAAGAAGACTTATGCTCAAGGCATCGCCCATTACATTAGCCTTGCTCGGGCGATAGGAAATACCCAAATCAAAGTTCTGCAATATACTCCATCCATCTCGCCGACGGAGGTTCAGGTCCGGCCGAGTAAAATGACACTTCAGACTTTGGTGGTCCAGAGATCTCTGCAACGATTACCGAGAAGGTAATGTCGCCATCGCTTAGCGCATGAATGATGACAAAGAAGTTCGAGGTCGTGAACTCGGTAGTTTCTTCGGTGAGGGCTTAATTGCGAGAGGCATAAGCAACTACTTTGCGCTTCTTGCATTAGGACACCGCCTAACTCTTGACGAGAAGCGCCGCAAGAATGACGTAAGTCCTTCTTAGTATCGAGGAGCTAGCATCAGGCAGAAGTCAACTTGTCTTTGAGTGCCTGGAAACTTTCCTCGACATTTATCCGCCCATTGAATTTGACGCTCTTATGCAACAAAGTTAGTCGAGGCTCGGCAATCTTGGAGAAGTTCTCGACGAATCGACGGCAATAGCTGGCAAGTAGACCGAGAAAACTTCCGACTTGCTTAACGCTCTTCGGAGGAGTCCAATCGAGAATGGCTCAACTCTTCGTGGTTGACGGCAATACCATCCTTAGAAATGACATGCCCAAGATAGGTTACTTCGGAAGCCGAATTCACATTTGGAGAACTTGGCATAGAGTTGATGCTCGTAGCTTTTTCAAAGACAAGACTAAGATGTTCAAGATGTTCTTCTTCATTCTTGAAAAGATCAGATATCATCCAGCATAAAACCACCACGAACTTGTCGAGGTAATCCATGAATATATAGTTCATCAAAGTAGAGAAGGTGGCTGGAGCATTGGTTGCCGAAGATGTGACGGTGTACTCAGATGAACCATAACGAGTCACAATGCGGTCTTGGGGATATCCTCCTCGCGAACACGGATCTGGTGGTAACCCAACCTCAAGTCGAAGTTTCAAGAACACCCACCAATAACCATTTGAATTGATCATAAAGATCATTGATCCGAGGAAGAGGATACTTATTCTGAATGGTAGCTTGATTTATAGGACGGTAGTCTTGGACCAATCGGTTTGTCCCATCCTTCTTCGACAAAGAGAGAAGGTGCTCCCAAGGAGAGCAACCGGGCTTAATGAAGTCGCTTTGAAGATATTTGCCCATTTCTCCTTTAGTTCAAGGAGTTCATGCGCGCGGCATCTTGTAGGGTCGCCATTATAGGAGTGGTGCCCCAAGTTTCAAGTCGATGACGAATTCGATTTTTAGCGGTGGGGAATAACTCGAAGTTCTTCGTGGAAGACGCCTTGGAAATCGCAAACGATGTGAATGTTCTCAATGCCCGGGAGGGAAGTATGCTCAATGCGCTCAATGCATAGAGCCTTGCTCGCATCTTGAACTGCATTTAGCATTGTAGCTATTATTTCATCGAAGGGTGTAGCAGATGGACGGTCTTAGTGGCGCAAACGATTGACGCCAAGATGCGCTTTCAACCAATCCATCCCCAAAATGAGGTCGATGTTAGACGCTCTCAGATAATGGGGAGGTATAGAATTTCAACCTTCGATTTCATCGACGCCGGGACGCCCAACCATGGAGGTTTGACATTGTCCCAATGGGGTTTTTACCACTACCGAAGAGTTCATCTCTTCACACTTAACGCCGCGGTTTAAAGCTTCGTCTTCACATGAATGAATGCGATGCTCCCGAATCGAATCAAACAGATGTGGTACGGAATTTGAGGTGAGCGTACCCATCACAAGAGCGTGCTGGTCTTGAGCTTCGCTCGATCAACGCGGGTTGGCCCGAGCTTGCCCATAAGACTTGCCGCTGTTATTGCGGTTCTGGTGTTTCCACGCCAGCTGCCGAAGGGCCAGCTGATTCTCGGTTCTCGTTGCATTCTCTAGCACGGTGCGCACCGTTGTCCGCACCGCTACAAGCCATTGGTTGGGAGGGGGAACAGGAGCTTGGGGTGGTGGAGCCGGAAGCTTCGCCGCTCATGTTGCAGGCGCACGAGGTGGTAGTATAGTTCGCCTTGAAGCGTGTGCATTCGGCCGGGTACATACCGCTGGGAATCCATATCTTGCGCCGCGAGGACGGGCCCAAGATGAGCCCGCGTCACGGTTATACCTTAGAGCTCCGGGTATTCTCGCAGTACAGTTTCGACATTGATAGCTTTGTTCACCAAGGTGGCTAACGAAGCAAAGTCGCGCACCAGAAGTGCGTAGCTTGATGTCGCCTTGAAGACCGGCTCACGGAACTTCTCCCGCCCGGCGGCATCGCCGGTAATATCCTCCTCAAAGATAGCGAGACAAGTCCAGAACTCTCGCCGATAGGCTTCAACAGTCTTGTTGCCTTGGGTGAGGTTATGGAACTCACGCTTCTTCCGTCCATGACCCCTTGAGGGATGAAGCGGGCACGGAAGGCAGCCCGGAAGTCCGCCGTGTGATGAGTGTTCCAACCGGCAGAGTACGCCGTGGCTGTCCCACCATTGAGCTCGCGGGTCCTTTCGTGAAGAAGGAAGCAAAGGAGACATACTCGGCAGGGCTACATCAGCAGACTCCATCTTACAGGTGATGTCAATGAGCTACCGCAAGATCCAACGGCGGAGTTGAGCTGCGGTACACGCCGGGTTCAGCGCATGAAACTCGCAGAGTTGTTCCGCTTTGGGTGCCGTTCATATTGGGGCGGGGAACTGAGCCATCATGTTCTCCATGAACTCGGCGATTCATCTCGAGCTGTTGGATCATACCAGCCATGTACTCAAAGCGTGGTGGGAAGTTGGCCCCATCGACACGCTAATTGCTGGCCTAACCATCTCCGCTATTATATATAACAGGTAGTTCAAAGATTTGAGAAATTAAGCAAGAGACAGGAATCATTCATGATGAAACATGCATAATGAAAGCAGCATGATGGGAACTACAGTAGTTGGCATATCTTACAAAAAGGAATCATGCATAGAGTTCGATACATGGAGTCCAAAGATATAGACTACTACATCATAGGCGGCACATGTGCTCGCGGTGAATACATCAAACACTAACAAGCAAGTCTACATCAGTCCCACGCTGCATCAAGGAGGTAGCCGTAGTTCTAAAGTCGATAGCGGCAGTGGGATAGTCCTCCACGCCGGACCTGGGGCCGGATACCGTGCCGATCTGACGCCCGTGTGGCGAAAAGCGCTGCGCGAGAGAGTAGCCTCTCACGCTCGCCAACCGACACCTCGGGGCATCACGGTCCTGGCTGGGTAGATCGCAGAACGCGGCGCGCCTCCCGGATCGGGACAAAGGGGCGCATCAGCCGAGCACGGTAGAGGTGCCGACGGGTTATGTACAACTCGTGGGCGAAGAGCTCGGTTATTCGATCCAGCCTGATCGCGATGCGTAACAAAGTTCTCGATGGTGGAAGGGCTCTTCGTGACAAGCGTGTAGGCAGCAGCGTAGTAACCTCCTCACCAACATCGACGCGCGATAGCAATGCGCCTCAAGGGGAGGTGTCCAACTCGATATACTGCACGAAGACGGTCGAAAGCAAAGATAAGCAGCATCGTGGACTCGCCATATCGATAGTCACTCCAACACCATGTGCGGTGCAAAGACAAAGAGTGGACCTGCACCTCGAGAGTAGAGGTGGACGATGGCGCGGTATCGCTTCCCTGGTTATAGTCCCGTACTTCTCATAGACGGTGTATCAGGGTGCCAGCGATAACCCAGATAGGTCATCATCTCGCTAGCACCGCAGGTGATCCCGAGGCACCAATGGCCGTCGTGGTGACGCACGACCTGCCTCGTGGGTTCCATCCTCAAAACAAAGACGCTTTCAAAGGAGTCAATGACAAGGTGGAAATCGCTCAAATACAATTCCAAAAACAACTAAGGCTATATCCAACTTTGGGGTGAATGCGATCAATGATCCTAGTGATAGTTAGTAAAATCGCTTAACCCGAGTAGAAGAGAGTTCAGAGTCCCGCAGTAAAGGTCGAGGAGTAAAAGATCCTAGTACCACCGGATGGATGACGTGCCCGTAAGGCACACGTAGCCAAGTTAGTAAAAGTTTTGCAATGTCTAGACTCGACCGCCAAGGAGTGTGGAAGGATTCCATAGCAAAGGGCTCGATACTAATCTTCAGATTTCTTTTCGATTCAATCAGACACTAATCATGCACGCAAATGTGTACGATCAAGATCAAGGACTCACGGAAGATATCACAACACAACTCTACAAATAAAATAAGTCATACAAGCATCATAATACAAGCCAGGGCCCCGAGGGCTCGAATACAAGTGCTCGATCATAGATTTATTGGCAGCGAAGCAACAATATCTGAGTAGGCATGTACAGTTAAAACAAGGTGCCATAAGATGGCTAGCACAAACTGGATACAGATCGAAGAGGAGCAGCCTCCCGCCCGGGATCCTCCTAGGTCACTCGTCGTCGCCGCCGGCTGCACGTAGTAGTAGGCGCCCCGAGTAGTAGCCGCCATAGGCGGTATGCTCGCCTCGGCTCCATCGTCTGCTGGCAGCAATCGAGTATAGATAGGGGGAAAGGGGAACAATGCAACCGTGAGTACTCATCCAAAGTACTCGCAAGCAAGGAGCTACACCACACATGGATGGATATATGTAAAGGGCCATATCGGGACTGAACTGCAGTAATGCCGTAATAAGAGGGGATAGTTAGTCTTAACGAAGACTACGCCGACACCGCCTTGCACGCATGTAAGAGGACAACGAAGTCCTCCAAGTAACATCATATAGCACATCCTACCCGCAATCCCCTGCTCATATCCCCGAGCGAGCCACCACCGGTTGTATCCGCACTTCTGGAAGGGTGTGTTTTATCAAGTATCCCGCTCTAGTTGTCATAAGCTCAAGGTACAACTCAAGTCGCCCGGTTATCAAGATCACGCGCTATCCTAATAGATTAATCACCGCAGGGTGCACCATCTTACCCAAAGACGCTTGATCCCATTTGGCCGGACACACTTTCCTCGGTCATGCCCGTCGCTGAAGATCAACACGCCGCAGCCCCACCTAGGCACAACAGAGAGGCCAACACGCCGTCTAAACTTGCCGCCAGGGTTCGGGCCCATCGCCTCGAGCAGACACTCGACGCTTATGACAAGCCGCCGAAGCGCACCTCCAGCCCAGAAAGCGCTCCAGTCCAATCTGGCGCGCTGGCATTCGTCACGACGCTCAAGCGTTTTACCGATACGTCACGACGACCGGATACCCATAACTACTCCCTGCAGAGATGGTTAGTGCGAGTAAGCTCAGAGCCAACCCAAGATCAAATACCAAGACCTTGTTGCAGCAGTAAATCACTTAACAGGCCAAAGCCCACCTCTCCTAGGCGGTCTTCAACTCGCCTGCCGCTTCCGCCACAATGATCCACTCACTGGGTGCTCCATCACCAACTCGACTTTTAGTCTCACATGTATCATGTATAAGTATAATAAGATATACCCGTGATCAACTCCCGAGTGATCACGCCCGATAGTATAGCACGGCAGACGGACAAGAAAGTAGGGCCACAGATGAAAGTACTAGCATCCTATACTAAGCATATAGGATTGCGTAAGGTAACAAATGGTTACAAGGATGTGCTATGCAAGAAAGATAGGAGTATCCGAAAAAAAAGAATATGCTATACTACTCTAATGCAAGCAGGTAGATAAGAGTAGGCGTATATCCGTGATCAAGGGGGGGGCTTGCTGGGTTGCCCGGGTGAGAGAGAGGGTCGCCAACACCTGTGAGTCGAACTGCCAAGAAGAAGGCTTGGGCCTCAGAGTCTACCTGAGAGAAGAGGGGAAGAAACAATGAATACAAAGCAAACAGATGCATATCGATGCATGATATGACAAGAAGCGATGCTAGGCGTGTTCTAACGGGGTAAGAGGGGGTATCGTTAGGGGAAAACATCCGAAGTTTTCCCTTCCGGACGTCGCCTCGCATGTGATGAACCGAGAGGAAAGTTTGCAGGTTCGATAGGTTAGAGGCGTAGGTGGACGAAACGGATCGCGATCCGGATTCGCCTCTGGCTGCTCGGAGCAACTTCTTATGTTGAAATTATTTTAATCCTGATTACTGATTAAAAGATATGATTTTTAAAAGATTTTATTAATTTCTCGAATTTTAATTAATTATTTAATTACTTTCAAATGCATTTATGACATCAGCATGATGTCATGCCGACGCTATCAATACCGTGGTTGATCGAAGTCAACTCCCTGCAGTGTGGGTCCCGCATGTCATTACACATGACTAATTAACCTAATCGCATTTAATTAACATTGATTAATTAGGTTAGTTAATGATTAGGTTAATTAATTCAGAATTAATTAGATTAATTAATTACTTAATTAATTAATTTAACTAATTAATTAGTTAATTAATTTTATTCATTTTCATTCTATTTTTATTCCCGCTTTAATTAAAAACATTCTTTGGGGGGGTGGGGCCTCCGTGCAAGGCCCAAGGCCTAATCTGGCATAAGTGAAGGGCGATGATGCCCCGATCACGATCGGCGCGATCTGTGGGCATGCGATCCGTAATGATCGGGCGCCTGAGGCTGGGTCGAGGCCGGGCGCGGCCGAGACACATGATCAAGTCGGCTGGCGAGTGAGCGCACGGAGGCTGGTGGTTCGGCCGAGGGGTCCAACAGGGTCTGGGCGGAGGGGTCGCCACCTGTGGGGGAAGGAAGGGGGAGAGGGGCCAGCAAGGTCGTGGGCCTTGGGCCTCGAACGGGGCCGATCCCGCAGTGAGGAGGAGAGGAACGTGGGTTCGGGTAGTCGCTGTATGGCCGAAAGCCGAGGACTGGCCACGGGCAAGGCCGAAGAGGGGAGCCGGGGGGTCAGGTGCGGTCGGAGTCATGGCCGACGGGGAGGGGGAGAGGAGGGCCTCAAGGTGGGTAGGGTCTTGGTAAGCTGCGCGGTGGGGGCTGTGATGACCGCGTGAGGCGGTTCGGGAGCTCAAGGCTGCCACGCGACGGAGGGTAGGGCCGAGTCTGACCTGCTGGCGGCGGCTGCCGGGCTCGGGGCGACTTGAGGGAAGGAGGGAGCCTCATGCATGGCAGCAGGAGGAGGAGGGGGTTCGGGAGGCTGGGCGGCCGGGCGACGAGGTGGGGCGCGGGCGGGGTGGCTCGTCTGGGATCACTGCCTGATCCGTGATCGGGTGAGGGGCGAGGGAGCGAGAGGGGCGGGGATGAGGAGGCGGCTAGGGTTAGCTGCGGGCGGGAGGGGTATGTGTTGGGGTCATGGGCCGATGGGCCGCCTGTGGGGGAAAAGGGAATGGGCCGGGGGCGAGAGGGGCCATGTGGAGGGGGGTTGGCCGGGCCAGAGTGTTATCCTCTGCTTTTATTTTGTTTTCTTTTTATTATTTTTCTTTTTCTCTTTTTAGTTTATTTAAAATGCCGTAGCATTTTATAAAATTAGTGCACCCCACCAATATTAGGTTAGCTATTTTAGTCAACCCCCTAACATTTTAGAATTTGTTTTCAAACTTTTTATCGCTTGTTTTAGTTTTGATTTTTGTTTTAGAACGGTTCGAATCAAAGAGAGGTTTGGCACAAGAACCGAGGTGATCACTGCTGTATAACCATCCGGTGTTACAAATCTCCTCCATTACAAGAAATCTCGGCCCTAGATTTAGGAGGTAGAAGGAAAGAGTGCGGATATTCATCCGGAAGACGCATCCTCGCTCCTGTGTGGCTTTTCTTCTGTGAGTGATTCACCATCGGACTTTGAGAAACTTGATCGCCTTTCCCGACGGTGCGGCGCTCAGCTTGGTCGAGAATGCGGACCGGATGCTCCTTATAGGAGAGGTCCTGTTGTAATTGGAGACTTCATGGTCCACTGCTCGGATTGGGTCCTTGAAGCAGCGCCAAAGGCCGAGTTGGGACACGTGAACACATCGTGAACCCGAGAAAGGTTCGACGAAGCTCCAGCTTGATAAGCCACTTTTCCACGCTTCTTCCGTATTAGTGAAAGGGCCAATATAGCGAGGCGCTAACTTGCCCTTTTGATCCCGGTTGTGAGCACCTTCATTGGTGTAACACGAAGATAGGCTTTTCGCCAAAGTTGATAGACCATGTCTTTGTGATGACGGTCATACTTTTCGATTTTGACCGAGATCAGCAGCCTTGAGATTCTCGCTAATAATGCGGACCTGTTCTTCGGCATGTTGATAATATCCGGACCGAAGAGTGGATGTTCCCCGCTTCGACTAGAAGTTCGTAGGGGTTCGCACTTTCGGCCCATATAACACTTCAAAGGGGGCCATCTTCGTACTAGCTTTGATAGCTATTATTATAAGAGAACTCAAAGATACGGAGAGATTCCTCCCATTTCTGGTCGTAATGAGACGACACAAGCTCGAAGCATGTCTTCGAGAATTTGGCTGACACGCTCAACTTGCTCTTGAGACTGCGGATGAAAAGACTCGAAAAGATAAATGAGTCCCCATAGCTTGAAAACCTGCCCGTAATCTTGAAGTGAATAAGCTGCCACGTCCGAATCCGACAACCAAAGGAATACCGTGAAGTGAAACAATTCTCGACGATAGAGCGCTGCGTGTCGGCTAGCGTTGTTCGCTTCTTGACCGCCTTAAAATGAGCAACTTTAGAAAGCCGTCAATGACGCACAAGAATAGCATCATTACCTTTTCTCACGATTTGGGAAAACCAAAGGATTTAAGTCCATCTCAACATGGTCCCATTTCCATTCGGGAATAGAGATAGGTTGCGTAGTTCCAGAGGCCTTTGATGTTCGCTTTTGATACGACGGCAAACGCCACACTCAAAGAACATAGCGAGCGTATGTCTTGCTTCATATTAGACCACTGCAATCTCTCGATTTAATGTCTTGGTACATCTTTGTACTACCAGGATGGATACATAGAGGCGTATCATGAGCTTCTTTCATAACCTTCTGAGTCATATTCAGGTTTTCCTTCTTACACGGCACCACTAGGCGGCTCTTGAAGTACAAGGCGCCATCATCAAGCAATAGTGAAGGATGAGGGATTCTTTTTGATGTCTTGCTTAATCTTGTAGACTTCGTAGTCAAATCCCTGCATTGTCTTTATGGTGCCCACGAGATCGGAGTTCAACAGCTGTGGTATAGAGGGAACCCGGGGAACAACACGGAGATTCATCTTTATGAACTCCGGAGGAGGGGGAGCGAAAAGCGCCGGAGGAATAATATGGAGGTTCATTTTCTCAATTCTTCAACAAGTGGGGCTGAACTTTGTGTACCAAGGTGGTTGCAAGAAGATTTATGGCTCAAGGCATCAGCCATTACATTAGCCTTGCTCATGATAGGAAATACCCAAATCAAAGTCTCGCAATACTTCCATCCATCTCTCAGCCGACGGAGGTTCGTGTCTGGCTGAGTAAAATGACATTTCCGACTTTGGTGGTCAGCAGAGATCTCGCAACGACATCGAGAAGGTAATGTCTCCACCGCTTAGCGCATGAATGACAGCAGCGAAGAAGTTCGAGGTCGTGGAATCGTAGTCTCTTCGTGAGGGCTAAATCGTCGAGAGGCATAAGCAACTACTTTTGGCGCTTCTTGCATTAGGACACCGCCTAATCTCTTGACGAGAAGCGTCAAGAAGAATGACGTAAGTCCTTCTTAGTATCGTGGAGGAGCTAGCATCGGGCGTAAGTCAACTTGTCTTTGAGTGCTCGGAAACTTTCCCGACATTTATCCGCCCATTGGAATTTGACGCCTTATGCAACAAAGTTAGTCGAGGTTCGCAATCTTGGAGAAGTTCTCAATTAATCCACGGCAATAGTCAAGTAGACCGAGAAAACTTCGACTTGCTTAACGCTCTTCTGAGGAGTCCAATCGAGAATGGCCTCGAACTCTTTCGTGGTTGACGGCAATACCATCCTTAGAAATGACATGCCCCGAGATAGGTTATTACTTCGGGAAGCCGAATTCACATTTGGAGAACTTGGCATAGAGTTGATGCTCTTAGTAGCTTTTCCAAAGACAAGACTAAGATGTTCAAGATGTTCTTCTTCATTCTTGAAAAGATCAGATATCATCCAGATAAACCACCACTTAAACTTGTTTAGGTAATCCATGAATATATAGTTCATCAAAGTAGAGAAGGTGGCTGAGCATGGTTGTCAGAAGATATGACGGTGTACTCGTATGAACCATAACGAGTCACAAATGCGGTCTTGGGGATATCCTCCTCGCGAACACGGATCTGGTGGTAACCCAACCTCAAGTCGAAGTTTCGAGAACACCGACGAATCCAGCCGCTTGATCATAAAGATCATTGATCCGAGGAAGAGGATACTTATTCAATGGTAGCTTGATTTATAGGACGGTAGTCTTGGACCAATCGGGTTGGTCCCATCCTTCTTCTTGACAAAGAGAGAAGGTGCTCCCAAGGAGAGCAACTTGGGCTAATGAAGCCGCTTGAAGAGATTTGTCGATTTCTCCTTTAGTTCAAGGAGTTCATGCGCGGCATCTTGTAGGGTCGCCATTATAGGAGTGGTGCCTGGTTTCAAGTCGATGATTAATTGACAGCCCTTAGCGGCTTAATCCTCGGAAGTTCTTCGTGGAAGACGCCTGGAAATCGCAACTACGTGAATGTTCTCAATGCCCTCGAGGGTGCGCTGCTCAATGCGCTCAATGCATAGAGCCTTGCCTCTGCATCTTGAACCGTGACGGCATTGTAGCTACTATTTCATCGTAAGGGTGTAGCAGATGGACGGCCTTAGTGGCGCAAAACGATTGACGTAAGATGCGCTTTCAACCAATCCATCCCCAAAATGAGGTCGATGTTAGACGCCTTCGTGATAATGGGGAGGTATAGAATTCCACTCTTCGATTTTAATGGGACGCCGACGCCAACCATGGAGGTTTGACATTGTCCCAATGGGGTTTTTACCACTACCGAAGAGTTCATCTCTTCACACTTAACGTCGCGGTTTGTATGCAAAGTCTTCGCATGAATGAATGCGATGTTCTCGAATCAATAAAACAGATGCGTGTACCGAATTTACGAGGAGTGTACCCATCACAAGAGAGCAGTTGGTCTTGAGCTTCGCTCAGCATCAACGTGGGTTGGCCTGAGCTTGCCCACAAGACTTGCTGCTGTTGTTGCGGTTCGGGTGTTTCCACGGCCACCACCGGAAGGGCCACCGATTCCGTTCTCGTTGCATTCTTCAGCACCTGTGCCCGGGCGGTCCGCGAATGCGCTTCCACTATTGGGAGGGAACAGAGCTTGGGGTGGTGGAGCCGAAGCTTCACCGCTTAGTTGTAGGCGCACGAGGTGTAGCATAGTTCTGCCTTTGAAGCAGTGTGCATTCGGCCGGTACATACCGTTGGGGAATCCATATCTTCGCCGCGAGGACGGCCTCAAGATGAGCCCGTGTCACGGTTGCGCCTCGTTAGAGCTCTCGTATTCCGCAGCACCTAGCTGACATTGATAGCTTTGTTCACCAAGGTGGCTTAAATCAGCAAAGTCGCGGCACTAGAAGTGCGAAGCTTGATGTCGCCTTGAAGACCGCCACGGAACTTCTCCGCTCACTCAGGCATCGCTTGCAATATCCTCCTCAAAGATAGCGAGACAAGTCCAGAACTCTCGCGATAGGCTTCAACAGTCTTTGTTGCCTTGGGTGAGGTTATGGAACTCACGCTTCTTCCGTCCATGACCCCTGAGGGATGAAGCTGGCACGGAAGGCAGCCCGAAGTCTCTGCCAGTGATGAGTGTTCCAATCGCAGAAAGTACGCCGTGGCTGTCCCACCATTGAGCTCATGGGTCCTTTCAGAAGAAGGAAGCAAAGGTGATATACCGGCAGGGCTACATCGCCAGACTCCATCTCATAGGTGATGTCACGGAGCTACCGTCAAGATCCAGCCGGGCTGAGCTGAGCTGCGGCACACTGCTGTTCAAAGCGATGAAATCTCGCAGAAGTTGTTCTGGGTTGGTGCCGGTTCGGCTTGGGGCGGGGAACTGAGCCATCATGTTCTCCATGAACCGCGATTCATCTCGAAAGCTGTTGGATCATACCAGCCATGTACTCTCAGCGGTGGTGGGAAGTTGGCCCCATGATTATTTAATTCGCTGGCCTAACCATCCCGCTATTATATAACAGGTAGTTCAAAGATTTGAGAAATTAAGCAAGAGATGTGAATCATTCATGATGAAACATGCATAATGAAAGCAAAGATGATGGGAACTACATAGTAGTTGGCATATCTACAAAAGGAATCATGCATAGAGTTCGATACATGGAGTCCAAAGACATAGACTACTACATCATAGGCGTGCACACATGTGCTCGCTGTGAATACATCAAACACCAACAAGCAAGTTCACATCGGCCCCACGCTGTACTCGCGGAGGTAGTCGTAGGCCCGAAAGCTCGATAGTGCGGCAAAGGGATAGTCCTCCACGCCGCTGACTGGGGCCGCGGATACCTCGGTGCTGAATCCGACGCCCGTGTGGCGGTGCGCCAGCGCGTAGAGAGTAGCTCTCCCACGCCCGCCAACCGGGACACCTCCGGGCATCACGGTCTCCGGCTGGGTAGATCGCAGAACGCCGCAGCCTCCGGATCGGACAAAGGGTGCATCACGCCGAGCACGGTAGAGGTGCCGACGGGTTATGTACAACTTCGGGCTAAGAGCTCGCTTATCCGATCCAGCCCATCATGCGTAACAAAGTTCGACGGTGGAAGGCTCAGTGACAAGCGGTGTAGGGCAGCAGTAGTAACCTCCTCACCAACATCGCACGCGATAGCAATGTGCGAAGGGGAGGTGTCCAACTCTCGACACTCGCACGAAGACGCTGTCGGTTAAGGGCAGCATCGCATGGATCGCCATATCGATAGTCACCCAACACCAAGTGCGTGGTGCAGCACAAAGTAGTGGACTGCATCTCGAGAGTAGAGGTGGACGATGGCGCGGTATCGCTTCCTGGTTATAGTCCCGGTACTCTTTACAGATCGTGTACTCAGTGGTGCCAGCGATAACCCAGAGAGGTTACATCTCGCTAGCACCGCAGGTGATCCCGAGGCACCAATGGCCATTGCGGTGACGACGACCTGCCTCGTGGGTTCCATCCGAAACAAAGACGCTTCAAAGGAGTCAATGACAAGGTGGAAATTGCTCAAATACAATTCCAAAAACAACTAAGGCTATATCCAACTTTTGGGGTGAATGCGTATCACGGGATCCTAGTGATAGTTAGTAAAATCGCTTAACCCGAGTAGAAGAGAGTTCGTAGTCCCGCAGTAAAGGTCGAGGAGTAAAGATCCTAGTACCAATTCGATGGCGACGTGGGGGCCAGTAAGGCACACGCACCAAGTTAGTAAAAGCTTTGCAATGTCAGGACTCGACTTCGCCAAGGAGTGTGGAAGGATTTTGCCAGCAAATGGGCTCGATATCAATCTCAGACGCTCGATTCAATCAGACACCAATCATGCACGCAAATGTGTAATGCATCAAGATCAAGGACTCACGGAAGATATCAAACACAACTCTACAAATAAAATAAGTCATACAAGCATCATAATACAAGCCAGGGCCTCGAGGGCTCGAATACAAGTGCTCGATCATAGACGAAGCACGGGGAAGCAACAATATCTCGAGTACGTATATAAGTTAAACAAGGTGCCATAAGATGGCTAGCACAAACCGGGATACAGACGAAAGAGGAGCAGCCTCCGCCTCGATCCTCCTCCTAGGTCACCTCGGTCGTCGCTGGCCGGTTGCACGTAGTAGTAGGCGCCCGAGTAGTAGTCGCCATAGGCGGTGGCGCTCTGCCCCTGGCTCCATCGTTCCGCTGCAGCAATCGAGTATAGATAGGGGGTAAGGGAAACAATGCAACCGTGAGTACTCATCCAAAGTACTGCAAGCAAGGAGCATCTACATATGCATGGATATATGTGTAAAGGGCCATATCAAGGACTGAATCGCAGTAATGCCGTAATAAGAGGGGATAATTAGTCTTAACGAAGACTACGCCTCGACACCGCCTTGGCATGCGCAAGAAGAGATTGGAACGGAAGTCCTCCAAGTAACATCATATAGCATAATCCTACCCTTAATCCCCTCGCCATATCCCCGAGCGAGAGCGACCACGGTTGTATCCGCACTTGAAGGGGTGTGTTTATCAAGTATCCGGTTCTAGTTGTCATAAGCTCAAGGTACAACTCAAGTCGCCCACATCAAGATCACGGCTATCCTAATAGATTAACTCATCGCAGGGTGCACCATCTTACTCCAAAGACGCTTGATCCCATTCGGCCGACACACTTCCTCGGTCATGCCCGCCGCTGAAGATCAACACGCTGCGAGCCCCACCTAGGCACAACAGAGGCCAACACGCCGGTTCTAAACTTGCTGCCGCAGGGGTCTGGGCCCATCGCCTGAAAGCACACTCGCACGCTATGTGACGCGGCCGAAGAAGCACTTCCAGCTCTGCCAGTGCTCCAGCCCAATCTGCGCCGCCTGCCGCCGACGCCCGGCAAGTGTTCGCCGATACCACGACGCCGGATACCCATAACTACTCTCCAGAGATGGTTAGTGCAAGATAAGCTCAGAGTCAACCTGCATCAAATACCAATACCTCGTTGGGTTGAAAA
>JAHIAM010003498.1:0-34791 GCA_021605205.1 Aegilops longissima | reverse complement strand
TTGATTTGGTTGTTTTGGTGTGTTATGTTATGTGATCCTATTGCTATGTGCTTATTGTGATTTGTTTGTCTCGGTAGAGTTTCCGAGTGCTAAGCTTGCTACTACTTAATCTCTAGCTTACGAGGATCATCAAGAAGGCAAGTTTTGATCATGTTATTTTCTATACCTATGTTTTTGTGCATTAGAATTGTCACCACCCCACCATGCATGCAGAGTTGAAATTTTGAAGTTATTAAACTTGAGTAGTATCATGTGGTAGGATGAACCAATCCCTTGTTACCATGACCCCGGACTAAGTAGTTTACTTTGCTATGCTCAGAGACGGGTTGTGAAGTTCATAAGCAAGATGTGAGAGTCAATGATGATGACAACCCCATGAACTACAATGATCAAGATGGACTTCGGAAATCACTACTGGTGGAGGATTTGTTGACGGCACCTGGAGAACCCAAATGGTTGGCCGGGATGCATGGAGAAATGCCATGACATCTTGCGGAAAGCTTCACCCAGCCACGAAGAGAAGGATGGATGCCCCATGACCGAAGCTTACTCAGCAGCCGCAAGCCATTATGGGCTCGCTGGGTTGACCCTAGTAGTGACGCTGGCTGGACGGTACTACGAGATGTAGAAGAACGGTAGGATTGATGGGTACCGCAGAGCTGAAGAACTCTTTGAAGACCCTGTTTATCTGGTCCGCCTTCAAACACCATGAAGTGCTAAGACTTTAAAGGAGGGAATGATTCTTGCGGGAAAGTGCAACCCTCTGCAGAGTTAAAGATCTAATCGATTAGCCGTGTCCCCTGCTACTTTACAATTTGAGCCTCTGGAACTTGGAAGTATTCGAAATCTCAACACTAAAACTAATGAATTAATTTGAGGGGTTTATGACTTAATAATTTGGGAATGAGATATTGGTTGGCGGAACCATCTCAATAACTACCAACAATTGTAGTAATTTGCAAGCAAGTCCACCGTAGTAGGGAAAAATTTGCTTTTCGCAAAATGATGAAACTTAGAGCTCCACAGCCAAAATGCATATAGTGATAGTAACTTTATTATTGTTATTCTTCATGACTTGCCGCCTTATTCAAAAGCTGACCTCCACATGGCTGCAACGCCTTATGTTGCGTAGGTATATTCCGATCAGAGTGAGGCTACGCCCGCGCTTAGCGATTGCCCTTTGGAGTCGGATGGACTCGCTTTATCTTCGACGCTCCGCAGTGTTATTAGTTTATTTCTCATGAGTTGGCCTTGAGCCTAATTTATTCCCTTGTAATAAAGACTCTATATGAGAATCGTAATAATATTCAGTGTGATTGAACTTTGATTACTTTATCGATGTAATCGTGAGTACCAAAGATGATCTTGGGATGGTATGCATACGTAGATTTGACCGATTTTGGGTCAGTCGCCACAGAGATGGTATCGAGCACACGCTGACCGTAGGATCGTGAACCCCTAGGATCGGAAAGCCATAGGAAGAGACCATTTACTTTTATCCTTATCATTCCGTAATTCTCCCCTGTTCATTTCTAACTCCTCTCCGGTTTTCAACATTCTAGATGGCCACGAGTTCACCCCGCTTTTGCTACCGGAGTTTTGCCACCCGATGAGACGATGCCCTTTCGCGTAAAGCTGGTCCAGATGGTGAAGAAGCTGATGATCGCTCTACCTCGATCACCGGAAGCCAACCAATGCACTTCCGACGGACACCGCTCAGGATTGAGGTGCATATCCTGTGGAGAACCTTCGAGGACACACGGAGCCGATTGACTTTGAGTTCACCGAGTTCAACCGATCATCGGAAGGGACGGGCGATCTATCGAGCACTTGGACATCTCCGAGAGGAGTACAGGGCGAGCTCGATCCTCGCACCTCGCCATGGTTTCTCGCAGGCAAGGCATGGAGATATCATCCGCACTGCTGATGACGACTCCACCCTCTCTTACATCCAGACTTGGAGTGTCTTCTCGTGAAACGGAGATTCGCATCGCCGAATCAAGACACACCGGAAGCTTTTGTTCCGTGAACTGAACGGAGGAGAAGGCACGCAGACTTCCTTGGCCATGAGGAAGAAGTCGCGACTTCATGGAGACAAATGACGACCAAGATGAAGCTTGCCGCGATAGAGGAAAAGATGGACTTGGGAGAGGACCTTTTTCCGAGTGGAGATGAAGGACCCCTCGTGAGCAATGATCAGGATTTTGAAGGGAGTTCCACCGTAGGAAGTCACAAGAGGAGGCGCCACAACAGAGGACGCAAGGATTATTGATGAAGACTTTTAGTCGACCACCATGTTATTTTTCCTTTTCGCCGATCGCTTAGGCCGATATTTTTTCCTTCGATTAGTCATGAGCTTTTGTAATCGAGTTTGAACCATGTTTGAGTGGAATGAATAAATGATTGGTTTGTTTTTATGATTGTGCATTCATATGGGTAGTGTATTTCTCATAGACCATTGTTCTATTCTAATTTTCTCATCCACTCCAAAACACCGATGCCTCCGAGACGTGACATCGGTTTTCCGCCGAGCTCACCCAATGCTCCAACAGCAGAATGCCCTTATGCAGCTCCTCATCCGTAATCGTAACAACAACGCCAACAATCCACCGCCACCACCCCGTGGACAACTTGACTCGATTTACGAGGCTGAATCCGCCAGTGTTCTCTAGTAGCACCGAGCCGATTGTTGTCGATGATTGGCTCCGCAAAGTCGGAAGAGAGATAATCACCGTTGGATGCACCGATGTCGAGAAGGTGCGCTTGTCAAGATCAACTTGATGGACCTGCAGCTTCTTGGTGGGAGAACTACACCGCCACTTATCCCATTGGTGCCATCACATGGGATCAATTCCAGCCGGCCTTCAGACCGCTCATGTCTCACTGGAGCCATGAGTCCAAGAAGCGTGAGTTCCGCAACTTACGCCAGGGGAACCGCATCACGGCACAAGACGTGGATGAATTCAGAAGCTCGCTCGCTATGCCCCGGATGATGTGGCCACAGATGCCGCAGCGCAGGAGAAGTTCCTTGAGGGACTCAATGATGAACTGAAAGCATGCAGCTTATTGTGGCTACCTTCAACAACTACCGTGAGCTGGTAGACAAGGCCACCATACTTGAAGGCAAGCAGCAGCAGATAGAAAGCCGCAAGCGGAAGTACAGCCGGGGAAGCACAACTCGGAGCTCAGCAGAAGCCCCGCTTATGCACCATACTCGGAGGGCACACCCATCATAACCATGGAGGCCATAACCATGGAGGAAATGGGAACAACCGCAACCAGGACAACAAGTCAGGCCATGGCAATGGCAATGGCAATGGTAATGGCAATCAGCACTGCTCTGCCCGGCTCAAGGATCTCGAGCCACATCACCGCTTCAAGTGCCGTAAGACAGGCACTACGCCACCGACTGCCGTGAGGCCAAGCAGAGGAATGGAAATGGCAATGGAGGCTCAGCCAAGAAGCCCAATCTGCTCCTCGTGCTCGTGTGAACCACATCGACGTGGAGGACGCCTATGATCAGCCGTATAATCGTGGTTGGTAAGTTTTATTGAATTCACGCTCAGTATTGGTACTCTTTGATTCGTGCAACGATTCATTCATATCAAGGGTAGTTGTGGAAAAGTACGGGTTGCCCACTAAAACCCTTAGAAGCCCCTTCGCCGGGCCTCAGCAGGAGGAGATATGATGGCAGGCTTTAGGCTGTCATGCAACCCTCAACATCGGGAACCATAAATTTCCCTGAGACCTCATAGTGTTGGAAACCCGCACCTTGGATGTAATCCTAGGCATGGATTGGTTGACAAAGTTTTAAGGGAACATAGATCGTGCTCAAGAAGTCTATTCTGCTCACCACCCCGGAGCGGAAGAGGATCAAGTATGTAGCCAGCACAGCCGATGAAGAATCAGTGAATTTCACGGAGTTGTTCAGAGGAAGTGCCAGAGGCAAGATTTTCCGATGTGTTTCCGGAGGAATTACCAGGATGCCACCGGACAGGGACATTGAATTTCTGATCGAGTTATTGCCCGGCACAGCCCCAATATCCAAGAGACACTATCGGATGCCACCGAATGAGTTAAAAGAGATCAAGGATCAAATTAATGAGTTATTGGAGAAAGGATATATTCGCCAAGCTCATCACCTTGGGGAGCCCCTTTTTTGGTAGAGAAGAAGGATGGAAGCTTGAGGATGGTTGTGGATTATCGTGCGTTGAACGAAGTAACCATCAAGAACAAGTACCCTCTGCCGATGATTAATGACTTGTTTGATCAGCTAGTTGGAGCCAAGGTATTCTCTAAGATCGATCTTCGATCAGGGTATCATCAGCTGAAGATCCGTGAAAAGGATATACCCAAAACAGCATTCACTACCAGGTATGGTTTATATGAGTATACCGTCATGTCATTTGGATTGACTAATGCTCCTGCGCATTTCATGAATTTGATGAACAAGGTGTTTATGGAATATCTGGACAAGTTTGTCATGGTGTTCATCGATGATATATTGATTTTCTCCAAGAGCGAGGAAGAGCATAAGGAACATATGCGCCTAGTTCGAGAAACTTCGAACATCGCCAGTATGCCAAGTTCAGCAAATGTGAATTTTGGTGAAGGAAGTTGGATTCCTGACATGTTATTTCAGGAGAAGGAATAGCAGCTTGATCCCGCCAAGGTTGAATCACCACCGATTGGCGTCACCCACCTCAGATCAAGGAGATCCGCAGTTTTCTCGGACTCGCAGGATATTATCGGAGGTTCATTGAGAACTTCTCAAGATTGCCAAGCCCATGACTGAACTGTTGAAGAAGGAAGCCAAGTATGTTTGGACCGACGAATGTGAAGCCAGTTTTCAGGAATTAAAGAAACGTTGGTCACAGCCCCAGATTGATTTTGCTGACATACACAAGGAATACCAGGTCTATTGTGACGCTTCGCCAAGGACTCTGAGGAGTACTTATGCAGAAGGAAAAGTTGTAGCTTATGCCTCCGTGACAGCTACAACCTCATGAGATGAATTATGCCACACATGATTTGGAGTTAGCAGTCGTAGTGCATGCACTCAAGACTGGAGACATTTCATCGGAAACCGCTGTGATGTTTACACGATCACAAGAGTTTGAAGTATATATTCACGCAGAAGGAATTGAACCTCAGGCGAGGAGATGGCTAGAGTTGATAAAGGACTACGACATGAGATTGCATTACCACCCGTAAAGCTAATGTTGTAGCAGATGCTTTGAGCCGTAAGAGTTATGTGAATACTCTTACAAAGCAGGAGGATTACCCGAGAGTTAGTCGATGACCTCGTAGATCTCCGATCGAGATAGTTCCAAAGGATTTGTTGCAACTCCGAAGTTCAGTCCACTTTGACCGAAAGGATTCGTGAAGCCGTAAGTCGGACAAGGAAATTGATGAGATTAAGCAAAAGATGAATGAAGGAAAAGCTAAAGGATTCAGAAGGATGAACACGGAACTATATGGTTCGAGGATCGATCTATGTGCCCAATGATCCCGAGCTCAGAAGCTAATTCTTCAGAAGCTCATGATTCACCGTATTTCGATTCACCCCGCAACACCAAGATGTACCTGGATTTGAAGGAAAGTGTAAAGGCGTAACATCGTAAGCCAACGAGGGTTACTTCAACCTTTGCCGATTCCCGATTGGAAATGGGAGAAACTTGGAATGGATTTCATCACAGGATTACCCAGACCCGCTCAGTTATGATTCTATCCGGTAGTGGTTGATCGTTTGACCAAGGTAGCTCACTTCATTCCGTGAAGACTACCTATACCAGTGCTAAGTTGGCCAAGATATACATGACCAGGATCGTATGTCTGCATGGAGTTCCGAGGAAAATCGTGTCGATAGAGGAACGAGCTTTACCTCAAAGTTTTGGAAGCAGCTTGCATGAAACTTTGGGTACGAGGCGGAATTCAAGACAGCTTTTCATCCGCAGATGATGGACGCACCGAGAGAGTCAATCAGATTCTCGAGGACATGTTGAGAGCTTGTGTACTAGACTATGGATCTAGCTGGATGATAATTTGCCTTACGCAGAGTTCTCATACAACAACAAAGCTTATCAATCCAGCTTTGAAGATGGCCCTTTCAAGCTCTATACTAAGGAGGTGCGAACACCATTGTCAGGATAGTGTTGAGATCGATCACTTTTCGGTTCCGATCTTATCAAGGATTCCGAAGAGAAAGTCAAGCTGATTCGAGACAGGCTCAAGATAGCACAGTCGAGACAAAAGAGTTATGCCGACAGTAAGCGCAAGGAGGTAACTTACGAAGTCGGAGACCGAGCATATCTTCGTGTGTCTCCACTTCGTGGAATCAAGAGGTTTGGTGTCAAAGGAAAGTTAGCACCCCGATTCATTGGCCCCTACAAAATCCTCGAACGTCGTGGAGAGGTTGCTTACAAGTTGGAATTGCCGGAAGGATTGTCCGGAGTTCATGATGTCTTCCATGTTTCTCACCAAGAAGTGTCATGCCGACATGGCCGATGTTCCGTTGAGAGATACAAAGGCTCTAGAGGCCATACAGCTTGACAAAGTTGATCTGACCTACAAGGAGAAACCCGTCCAATTCTCGAGACTGCAAGCAGAGTCACCGCAGAAGGTCATCAAATTTTGCAAGGTGTTGTGGAGTCACCACACCGAGGAAGAAGCCACTGGGAGCGCCAAGAAGACCTTCTTCGAGATCACCCGCACCTATTTGTTAGTTAACCCGAATCTCGAGGGCTAGATTCATCTTAAGGTGGGTAGGTTTGTAACATCCCAAATTTCCTATTTGGAATGTTTTACAATTATAGCTAAGCATCCTATGCATCCTGCTTGAATTTGAATGCCATTTGAAGTTTGTGGAAATTTGAGTTTTGAATTTGAATTCAAACTTTGGCAAGTGGGAAACATTTCAAAACTAAGCCCGATAAATACTTGATCAAAAGTATGAGAGGAGTAAACATGACACTCCAAAAATATCAGAGGAAAACATTGCCAAAAGATTTGGATTCAAATCTGAATTTTATTTGAACTTGAAAAATGGATTTTTATAAAGTTTGGATTTTGCCTTTGGAAAAATGTTCAAATGAAAGGGAATATTCCCTAATCATTTTGGTATATATATACCCTATATAAAATATTTATATTTTAAAAGTTATACTCTCTTTTGTTTTATTTTAAAAAATAAAATTTTAAAAAAGAGAAACCCACCCCAGCGCCACCAGCCCTCTGCCCACCAAATAACCCCCCACCACTGCCCACCATGGCCCACTGTGGCACCGAGCCGCCCAGCCTCCCTCTCACCTCGCCTCTGCCACGAAACCATCTCGCGCCGGTCGCCGCCGCTCTCCGCTCTCCTCTCCTTCACCGACAATGGACCCGCCCATCACAACCCCGCCCACGCCACGCCTGCCCACTGGCAGATCGCGGATCTCAAGGATCCGGATCCCGATCCTCCGACGCTTCGGTTAGGCCGAGGCCCTCGCTATTTAAGCCCTCGCCCACACCCCATTCCCCCCTAGCCCTCGCTGACCCCTCTCTCCTCTCGACGAGCTCACGGAGCCCGAGTCCCCGCCGCCATACTCGCCGCCGCCGCCGCCCTAGCCATCCCCGATCTCCCCGACTCCACCGAAGCTTCCCGAGCTCCTCAAGACCCGGCCGGCTCCCCGACCTCCCGACGCCCGAGCCCTCGCCAGATTCGCCGCCGCCACCGCCGCCCGGTCGGACGCCGTAAAGTCACCGAAGCCCTCCCCGTCTGGCGCGCCACCAACGGTCTAGATTAGATCGCCTCAAGGGGTATCTTTTAAAATAAACCGACCGGCCGGTTTAATTTACGGTTTATTAGTTAGGTTTTATTTATTAGCCCGCCCGCTTTTAGTTTAAACCATTAGGCCCGCTTAGGTTATTTTACGACAAGGTCGTAGTTTAGCCCATTAGGCCTTTTTCTTTTATTTTTGTTTTTCTGCTTTAACAGTAATAGTTTCTGCTTTGAAAAATTCATATCTTTTATTCTGTTTAATATTTTTAGGTGATTCTTTTCTGTTTGTTTGAAAATTTTATGTAGTTTATGTAGAATATATATTTAGCTATGTTAAAATTAATTAAAATTGCTTTAATTTAGTTTTAGTCAGAATAGTAAATCTGCTATAACTTGAGTTAGAAAAATTATTTTGGATGATTCTTTTGTCCCAACTTTATTTTGCCTTTGCCAAACCATAAAAGTTAATTTGAGTATTTTAGGATTAATAAAAAATAGTTTTAAGCAGAAACTTGTTAATCCTAATTAATTGACTAGCTACTGTTTTCCTATTATTTTAAATAGTAAATAAATTTATTTTTAACATGTAATTGATTATTCTAGGATAGTTTCTGTCACTTTATAGGATGAACTTTTATTTATAATTAATAAAAGTTTTATTTTATTTTTCTTAATAGAAATTGGATTAGGCCTAAAAGGAGTTTTATAATAGCTTTTAAATTAATTCTTTTTGCTCCTAGTTGCTTAGTGCATCCTTTTCTGTTAAGTTAACCTAAAACCATGATTAGGTTATGTTAGGAAAATTTTGTTATATAAAACTATTCTAGCTATTGTTTGAAGTAGGAAAAACTTTGAATGGGTTTTTCTTTGAGTTTTTCCTTGGATTTTGATTTGGTTGTTTTGGTGTGTTATGTTACTTTTGTTATGCTATGTGATCCTATTGCTATGTGCTTATTGTGATTTGTTTGTCTCAGAGAGTTTCCGAGTGCTAAGTTTGCTACTACTTAATCTCTAGCTTACGAGGATCATCAAGGCAAGTTTTGATCATGTTATTTTCTATACCTATGTTTTTGTGCATTAGAATTGTCACCACCCCACCATGCATGCAGAGTTGAAATTTTGAAGTTATTAAACTTGAGTAGTATCATGTGGTAGGATGAACCAATCCCTTGTTACCATGACCCCGGACGAAGTAGTTTACTTTGCTATGCTCAGAGACGGTTTTGGTTGAGTGAAGTTCATAAGCAAGATGTGAGAGTCAATGATGATGACAACCCCATGAACTACAATGATCAAGATGGACTTCGAAATCACTACTGGGTGGAGGATTTGTTGACGGGCACCCCGAGAACCCAGTGGTTTGCCGGGATGCATGGAGAAGTGCCATGACATCTTGCGGAAAGCTTCACCCAGCGACGAAGAGAAGGATGGATGCCCCATGACCGAAGCTTACTGCGTACCGCAAGCCATTATGGGCTCGCTGGGTTGACCTTAGTAGTGACGCTGGCTGGACGGTACTACGAGATGTAGAAGAACGGTAGGATTGATGGGTACCGGCAGAGCCGAAGAACTCTTTGGAAGACCCTCGTTTATTCGTCCCGCCTTCAAACACCATGAAGTGCTAAGACTTTAAAGGAGGGAATGATTCTTGCGGGAAAGTGCAACCCTCTCGCAGAGTTAAAGATCTAATCGACAGCCGTGTCCCTGTTACGGACAATTTGAGCCTCTCGAACTTGGAAGTATTCGAAATCTCAACACTAAAACTAATGAATTAATTTGAGGGGTTTATGACTTAATAATTTGGGAATGAGATATTGGTTGGCGGAACCATCTCAATAACTACCAACAATTGTAGTAATTTGCAAGCAAGTCCATTTGTAGTAGGGAAAAATTTGCTTTTCAAAAATGATGAAACTTAGAGCTCCACAGCCAAAATGCATATAGTGATAGTAACTTTATTATTGTTATTCTTCATGACTTGCCACTTATTTAAAAGTGACCTACATGGCTGCAACGCCTTATGTTGCAAAGGTATATTTCGATCGAGTGAGGCTCCGCTCCGCGCATGGCGATTGCCCTTTGGAGTCGGATGGACTCGCTTTATCTTCGACGCTCCAGTTGTTATTAGTTTATTTCTCATGAGTTGGCCTTGAGCCAATTTATTCCCTTGTAATAAAGACTCTATATGAGAATCGTAATAATATTCAGGTGTGATTGAACTTTGATTACTTTATCGATGTATCGTGAGTACCAAAGATGATCTTGGGATGGTATGCATACGTAGATTTGACCGATTTTGGGTCAGGTCGCTACAATGGTCCTCGGAACTCCATGCAGACATACGATCCTGGTCATATATATCTTGGCCAAATTCACACTCGTATAGGTGGTTTTCACTGGGATAAAGTGAGCCACTTTGGTCAAACGATCCAATACAACCTAGATAGAATCATATCCCGATCGGGTCCTGGGCAATTCGGTGATGAAATCCATGCCAAGTTTATCCCGCTTCCATTCAGGTATCGGCATAGGCTGCAGTAATCCTGCTGGCTTCTGATGTTCTGCCTTCACTCTCTGACATACATCACACACGGCTACATACTCGGCAATATCCTTCTTCATACCACCACCAAGAACGCCCTTCAAATCCAAATACATCTTGGTGTTTCCGGGGTGTATCGAGTATGGCGAGTCATGAGCTTCCTGAAGTATCAACTTCCTGATCTCCAAATTATTGGGCACATAAAAACGGTCCTCAAACCACAAGGTGTCGTGCTCATCCGCATGAAAACCTTTGGCTTTTCCTTTACTCATCCTCTCCTTTATCTCAGCAATTTCCTTATCATCCCTCCGAGCTTCTCGAAGCTTTCCCAATAATGTTGACTGAACTTCCAATGCTGCAACAAAACCTCTAGGGACTATCTCCAAACGAAGCTCCCTGAGATCTTCGGCTAACTCCTTTGGCAGTCCTCCGCTTACGAGGGTATTGGCATAACTCTTCCGTCTCAAAGCGTCTACTACAACATTGGCCTTGCCTGGATGATAGTGCAACTTCATATCATAATCCTTTATAAGCTCCAACCATCTCCTCTGCCTGAGATTCAGCTCCTTCTGTGTGAAAATGTACTTCAAACTCTTATGATCCGTGTACACATCACAACGATTTCCAATAATAAAATGTCTCCAGGTCTTGAGTGCATGAACTACAGCTGCTAACTCCAAATCACGCATGGCATAATTCAACTCATGCGATCGAAGCTATCGTGAGGTATATGAAACAACTCTTCCGTCATGCATAAGTACACCTCCAAGTCCTAAGCGAGAAGCGTCGCAATACACTTGGAAATCTTTGCGTATATCCGGCAGAATCAGCACTGGGGCTGTAACAAAACGTTTCTTCAACTCCTGGAAACTTGTCTCACATTCATCTGTCCATTTGAACTTGGTGTCCTTCTTCAACAACTCCGTCATTGGCTTCACAATCTTGTAGAAATTCTCCATGAATCTCCGATAATATCACGCGAGTCCAAGAAAACTACGGATCTCTCCAACTGAGGTGGATGATAGCCAATCAGTGACAGACTTAACCTTGGTAGGATCCATGGCTATACCTTCTCCTGATATAACATGTCCAAGAAACCCTACTTCCTTCAACCAAAACTCGCATTTGCTGAACTTGGCATATAACTGATGTTCCCTGAGCTTCTCGAGAACTAAACGCAAATGCTCCTTGTGTTCCTCTTCATTCTTCGAGTATACCAAGATATCATCAATGAACACCATGATAAACTTATCCAAGAACTCCATGAACACCTTATTGATCATACTCACGAAATAAGCAGGGGCATTAGTCAATCCAAATGACATAACTGTATATTCATATAGCTCGTACCTTGTGGTAAAAGCTGTCTTAGGTATATCCTGTTCTCGAATCTTCAACTGGTGGTATCCTAATTGCAGATCGATCTTGGAAAATACTTTAGCTCCTTGCAACTGGTCAAACAAATCATTGATCATCGGCAGTGGGTACTTGTTCTTGATCGTCACTTCATTCAGCGCACGATAATCAACAACCATTCTCAATGATCCATCCTTTTTCTCAACCAAGAGCATTGGGGCTCCCCATGGTGACGAACTTCCTCGAATGTAACCCTTCTCCAATAACTCCTTGATCTGCTTCTTAATCTCCTCCAGATAATTTGCGGGCATCCGGTATGGTCTCTTTGATATCGATCCGGTGCCTGGCAACAGCTCTATCAAAAACTCAATGTCTCGATCCGGTGGCATGCCTGGTAACTCCTCCGGAAATACATCCTGATAATCCTTCACTACAGGCACCTCTTCCTGAACTACTCCCGTGAGAGAATTTACTTGGGTCCTCCTCGGAGCATGCCTGGATACATACTTGATCCTTTTTCCCTCCGGGGTAGTGAGCAAAATTGACTTACTGGCGCAATTGATGTTTCCTCCATACTTCGACAGCCAATCCATTCCTAGTATCACATCCAATCCTTGTGACTCCGAAATTATTAAGTTTGAGGGGAAAACATGCCTACCTATGGTCAATGGCATATGAAAACATCCTTGGCTTGCCATATACTCGGCTCCTGACAAGCTTACTAACATAGGTGTCCTAAGAACTTTAGTGGGCAACTTATACTTATCCACAAATCCCCTTGAAATGTATGAATGTGATGCACCAGTATCAAAAAGAATGATTGCAGTAAATGACTTAACCAAAAACTTGCCTATAACTGCATCGGGCTGCTCTTCAACCTCCTCCACGTTAACGTGGTTCACTTGTCCCCTGTTAAAAGGGTTGGGCTTCTTCCCAGAGCTTCCATTGATGTTACCATTCTTTGCTTCAGAACACTCGGTGGCGTAGTGTCCAGTCTTCCCGCACTTGAAAAAAGTAATGTTACTTAGATCCTTCTTGGCGGGTGCGGCTGGGTTAGAGCAGTTCTGAATGCTGCCTGCTCCATTCCCGTTTCCATTCTTGGGGCCACTGTGGTTATGCAAACTTCCTCCATTGCGGGTATGGCCTCCATGGTTATGAGTATATCCTCCCAAGTCTGGGGTAAAACGGGGCTTCTGCTGAGCTCCTGAATTGTACTTCCCTTGTCCATACTTCCTCTTGCGGCTATCAATCTGCTGTTGCTTCCCTTCAATCATAAGAGCCTTGTCTACCAACTCCTGGTAGTTATTAAATGTTGCCACCATCAACTGCATACTCATCTCATCATTCAGTCCTTCCATAAACTTCTCCTGCTTCGCGGCATCTATGGCCACATCATCCGGGGCATAGCGAGCTAACTTGTTAACTCATCCACGCATCGCCCCACAAGACGGTTTCCTGGCGTAAGTTGGCGTAAACACGCGCTTCTTCATGCTCATCGCCTAGTTGAGACATGAGCAGTGCGGAATGCTTGCTGAAACTGCTCCCAAGTGACATTGGCTATAGGGGAAGTGGATGTGTAATTCTCCCACCATGAGGCTGCGGGTCCATCCAATTGATGTGCGGCAAAACGCACCTTCTCAGCATTTATGCAACCTGCGGTGGTCAACTCCCTTCCAATCCTGCGTAGCCATTCATCAGCAACTATCGGCTCGGTGCTACTAGAAAACACCGGCGGCTGCAACCTCAGAAAACGGGCTAAGTTGTCAACTAGAGGTGGTGGCGGTGGGTTGTTGTTGTTGTTATTGCCTTGGTTTTGGACTAGTTGTTGTATCAAGGTATTCTGCTGCTGGATCAACTGAGTGATCTCCGGTGGGAAAACAAATCTGGTGTCACGTCTCGGAGGCATCTGATGGGTTTAGAGGGGAGAGATTAGAATAGAATGAGATCTAATGAGAAAACACTACCTGTCAGATTTCAGGTTCTGGCAAAACCCTGAGGTTCGAACACTGGGGTGCGCACGAAGATCTCTCCTCTCCCAAGCTCTCACACTCCACGATCTCACGGACTAGCTCGTCGAACCCAAAGAACACGAGGACACAAGATTTATACTAGTTTGGGCCACCGTTGTGGTGTAATACACTACTCCAGTGTGGTGGTGGTGGATTGCCTCTTGGGCTGAGGATGAACAGTACAAGGGAAGAACGGCCTCCTGAGGAGAGGTTTTCTTGTGCTTGGTGAGCTAGTGTGCGGGTGAGGATTTCTCAAGATGAGTACGAGCTGCCTCCTACAGTGGTGGCTAGTCCTATTTATAGAGACCCCGGTCCTCTTCCCAAATATTGAGTGGGAAGGGATCCCACAACAGCCAAGTTTCAAGGGGGACAGCTAGTACAGCTTATCCTGACAAAAGTAGTCTTCGCCTGCCAAAGGCTCTGGTGGTGACACCGTCTTGGGCTCCATGATGACCTCCGTCATGCCGTCCTACTGGTCTTGGACTCGTTGCACCGATATGGAAACCTTTGCCTGATGCCTCGGTACTCTTCGCCTGCGCTTGCCCCTTTAGCACAAAAGAGGAAACGAGGATGCAGCGATCGCTGGCGCCCGCCTGGCCTCGATTGTCATGGCTTATGTCGGTGTCAAAACCGGCGGATATCGGGTAGGGGGTCCCGAACTGTGCATCTAGGCGGATGGTAACAGGAGACAAGGGACACAATGTTTTTACCCAGGTTCGGGCCCTCTCGATGGACGTAAAACCCTACTCCTGCTTGATTAATATTGATGATATGGGTAGTACAAGGGTAGATCTACCACGAGATCAGAGAGGCTAAACCCTAGAAGCTAGCCTATGGTATGATTGTTGTTCATCCTACGGACTAAAACCCTCCGGTTTATGTAGACACCGGAGAGGGTTAGGGTTACATAGAGTCGGTTACAATGGGAGGAGATCTACATATCCACATTGCCAAGCTTGCTTTCCACACCAAGGAAAGTCCCTCCGGACACGGGACAAAGTCTTTAATCTTGTATCTTCATAGTCCAGGAGTCCGGCCAAAGGTTATAGTCCGGCCATCCGGACACCCCCTAATCCAGGACTCCCTCAGTAGCCCCTGAACGAGGCTTCAATGACAACGAGTCCGGCGCACAATTTGTCTTCGGCATTGCAAGGCGGGTTCCTCCTCCGAATACTTCATAGAAGATTTTGAACACAAGGATAGTGTCCGGCTCTGCAAAATAATTTCCACATACCACCATAGAGAGAATAATATTTACACAAATCCAATCTGCTGACGTATCTCGCAGCGTGTCATCACACCACTGCCAAGCCTTTATTCAATCGCTTTTACTGTCCCACCTCAAACAAGACTTAGCGAGGCGGTTTCCTGGCACGCCTTGTTGAAGCAGAGATCATGTCCCTTATTCCGGATTCTCATCAATACGGGCGAGGTAATCAACCTGCGCCATTAATTTATGGCGCTTGGGAGATAAGCTTAGTTTTACCAGTCTGGTGGGGGCACATAGTTTAGTCCGCCCATATAAGGGGATAAGGATCCACCTTTCCATCTACGCCTTCTTCCTCCTTTGCTTATCCATTTCCAAGACTCGAGCTCCAGCGCCTAAGTCCGCACATCCCGCCTCAACCTTCTCCGGTCATGTCCGGAGCGGAGGCAAGTGGATGGCCTCCTCTCACACGGAGGGGCACATCAAGAAGTTGAGGGAGGCCGGATACTTGTCTAACGACATCGCAGCACCGGCTCCCTGCATAAGGGGCAGCTCATCCCCACCCCAGTGCCCCATGAGAGGGTGGTGTTCTCACCCACTTCCTCCATGGGACTAGGTTTTGCACTTCACCCATTTGTCCGGGGCTCATGTTCTACTACGGCCTGGATTTCCACGATCTGGCCCCGAACTTCGCCCCTCAACATCTCGGCGCTTATCGTCAGTGCGTGGCTTTCTCCGCATCAAGCCCCACTTTGGCTTATGGTTGAAGACCTTCAATGTCAAGTCAAGGTAGTGGGCGCCAACAAGCGGAGTGCGGAGGCGCCATGGTGGGCAAGATGCCCAACGTTACATGGTTCGAGGGCTCCTTCTTGGAGACCATAAAGGTGGCAATCGGGTGGTTCTACATCACCGAGCCGCGGACTTAAATGGGCAGCGCCCCTAATTCCGACCGCTTCCCTACAAGGCTCACCTCCCGGAAAGAGACGGGCTTGTCGTGGGTAATTCGGAAGAGCGGATCGACTCCAATCTCAAGGCCCAAGACCAGGTGAACAAAGAGGTTAAACTCGTCAACGTAGTCCAGTCATGCTCATCCGCCGGATCCTCCCGTGTCAATGACGGGCCTTTATCTTATGGGAGTTCAACCTGCCAGACCAAACTCCGACTGTGCTCTTTGACACAACTCACGAGGATGCCCGAAGGTGCTATTCAAGGGCGCCGAGGTTCCCTCCCATCACCGAGGATCGCGGATTCCGCTAAACGCATGCAAGCCGTAGTAAGTTTATTTTACCCTTTACGGATACGGATACTTGTTTTTCATAGTTTAACTCTATGCGGATCTAAGCTGCCGCCTTTGACAGAATGGCAGAAGAAGACCGACAGATCGATTGTCCGCCCTTTGCCCAAGATCCAGCAGACGCCCACTTGACGGGTTGCTGGTCCCAGACCTTACGTGGTGCCGGAGAAGAAGGCTAAGAAGAAGGCCACGGAACTCGAAGAGTTCCTGCGCCTGGTGGTGCCGGATTCATCGTCCGACGACTCGGCGCCTCCTCCGAAGACGAGGAGGAGGAAGAAGAAGCTTCTTCTCCCGGGGAGGAATAAAAGGAAGGCCGCCTAACCGGGGGGCCGGAGGATCCAAGAAGGAAGGACCTTCCTCCGACTACTCCACCAACGCCGGCGACGGTGAAGAGGAGGGCCATCCAGGCCAAGCCTCGCAAAATCATGAGTATCCGGATACCAGAGTAACTCATGGCGCTTTTTCATTGCACAGTACCTTCTGACGCCGAATATAACCATGCAGTCCGCCCAAGGCCGGGCTCGACGCTTCGTCGAGCGGTTCCCTGGGTTCCTCGGATGTGAACAGCACTTCACTTATGGCCGCCTCCTCTCCTCGCGCTGCGGACGATGCCGAGGTGGCGTCCCAAAAGGGGCCAGGCCAGGAGGAGGTGGTCCTGGAGGCGCCGCAAGGCAACCTCCCAGATTCCAGGCGCAAAGGGGATAAAACCCCAAAGGGCTCCAAGTTCGGCCCTAGGCCGGACACCGCACCGGAACCTTCAATGGTCCCGCATCCGCAAAGCCCCCTACTAAGAAGGGCAAGTTTACGATGCCGGTGACCTCCGGCCCAACCAGAGGCACTGGATAATCTGCGGAGGTGCTTAACGGCGCCCCATCGACGAGGAGCACCACACTATTATGAGTGTGGTGATCCGTAGGTTCAGTCCGCCAAGAGCGGGCTGACTGAAGTCCGTGCCACCTTCTAATGTGCTTTGAGGTATGTATTTAAGATATGTAAAATATTACCGCATAGACAGTAGCCCCTGATGCTCAGTTTGGTGTTCGGAAAGAAAAGCCGAACTGAGGATCAAAAAGATATACGCAGGAGTCTAACATAAGTATGTCAATGTGGGAATGCAGGATGTGCTGCTGACCTCTGCCGCACTGATTGCGGAGGTCGATGCATTGAAGCAGAGCCTCGAGCGGTCCGAGAACGAGCTCGGCCTTGCCAAGAAGCAGCTCGAGGAGAAGGAAAGTAAGTAATACCTTATGTAAGTGTATAAAAAAGATGTGGTTGCAAAAAATAACAGGACCAACGTGAGTATTGCAGGGGCCACAACCAAGGTGGCGACCCTGAAGGAAGCGCTGTCCAAGGCCGAAAATAATGCGGCCGTGGAGCGCACCGAGCGAGAGAAGCAGGAGGCGCGGTGGCGGCGATGCAGCAAGAGCTCCTGTGCTCGTGGAAAAACACGAGTTTGAGCTTGACTCAAAGACTCGAGAGTCCGAGCTCGCCTCGGCGCTTGAGAGCGCCAAATCTGCCAAGGCCAAGCCCAAAAGGCCCTCCAGAAATTGAGGCGATGAAGAAGATAGCGGCGGGTAAGGCATTCTTTATGCAAAGTAAGCACGCGAAAGTGAATTACTTGTTACTTACCCGAGTCCGAGCTCTCCAGAGCATTCGCAGATCTTCCCTGAGTGTGTCCGACGCTGCCGATTCTACCGAGCCAAGAGGGAGCTTGGGGAGAAGGTGTTCTCGTCTCAAGATGCTAAGGCCGGACACTCGGTGTTTTTGAGCGACCAGTGAAGCAGCTGGTCGAGCTCCATAAGGTGGCCGAACAGGCCATGAAGGGTCTCTTAGTCCGCTATGGCCTGGGAAGCCATGCCCGGAGCTACTTCGGCTGGTAAGCGGCCGGTGGATGCCTGCCCAAGGCCTCAAGTCATCAAGTGCTCAGATGCATCAAGGTGCTCAGAGGGCCCTTGCCCGTGCTAAAGTGCATTGGGGCAAGATGGACGCTAAGAATCTTGTGACGGACGGACCACCGCCGGGCAAGGAGCATCGCAAGCCCGAGATGTATTATGAGGGTGTCCTGAAGGGTGCCCGCCGTATAGCGGATGAGTGCTCCAAAGATGTAATTTTTTAGAAGACCCGCATTTGTAATCCTGTGCGCTGAAAACTTGTTCATATGCGCTAAGCAACACTTTTGAATTTAAAATATTACCTTCAGGCGGCCGCTTATCAAAATTGAGAGATGGCGAGTCGTCAGCTTCGCCCCCATGCCGAGAAAATGTGTTCGGATAAACTTGAGCGCTTTTTCCCATTATTGGGTCCTTTGAGGAGGCGCCAACACAACGTAACAAGGCAATCGGACTATAATGCTTGAACACTCTCACTTAGCCATAGAATTCTATAATTTCAAATTTCGCGAAGCCCCTAGTATTCGAAGACCGAGTTCGGGCGCTTATCCACGCCTAGGCCGGACAAAGTCGACTCCTTGCTCTAAGCGGCATAAGTTTTAGGGACTTGAAAACCTCTCGAACAGCGACCAGCTCTCGCCTCTATCATGACGGTCAGTTTTAGCTTTCCCACCGAGGTGCTTAGCCCAGCTCAACCGGGGCACAATCGCAGTGGTTCTCCCAAAGCTACCTTAGCCGATATAACGTGACGTAAGGTACCAAAACATGGGAGCCGGGCAAACCCAACTATTGACCCAAGACATGATTCGAGCCGATGCATATAATGCTATAAGTTCGGGTGCCGACTCATGAGAGTGTTCGGACTTCTCACACCATATTCTGGGGTACGTAAGCTCCTGGTGTATTGGCCGTACCAAAGTGTATGGTTGCATAATGTCATAACCGAACATATTTATATATATATAAAAAAAAGGAATGTAATAATAGACAAAAGCTACGTATTGTTTATTTGAAAAGTCTGCGTTAAAAGCAGAACGATACAAATAGTGTGATAAGCAAGAGATGGGACTATTTAACATGTCCCCCTCCAGGGGCGAGCTGCGGGATGATATGTGAAACAAGTATACTGCTAGTTATAGAGACCACCTGAACACTCGACGTAGCTTTCTCACTCCCTGGTTGTTGCATCGTGTGTTCGGCGATTGTACTGCCGGACAAGCCTTCCGGAAAGTGGAGTCCTGAAAGTAAGAGGAAAAAAGAATGACAAAATCGGGAGCCCCTGGTGCGGTTGAGCCGCATTTTGGGCATGCCGTGGTCGTGCTCCTCTCCCTATGCCCATGGTATTTCCAGAGCGTAGTTATGTACGCCAGAGTACGTGTTTCGCAGTTTCGCGAGGGCTGGGGTTAGCCGCATTGCTACGCTGCTTGGAACGTGCCAAGCGGTCTTGTTGTAGGTTACTCCGGCGCGCTTTGACGGTGTCCGGCCGCTTAATGGCCGGATCGAGAATTGCCTTGAGAGGCTGCTTTGTACTTCCGCCATGAGGGCAGCCGTATGCTCCTCCGCTTGGAGAGAGCGCTCGTGTTTCCATTGACCGTAATGACTCCTCGAGGGCCTCGCATCCTGAGCTTGGTATGTATAGTGCGCACCGCATTGAACTTTGCAATGCGGTTCATCCGAAGCAAAGGCATGATAGCCATCGCGAACGGGACTATGTCAAGATTAACTCTCGCTCGAAATTATCCGGGATCCAAGACCGCCTCAAGTGTAACTCGAGCCATGCATAGCTGGCCTCTACACTGGTATGACGCCTTTAAAGGTCGCCTTTGTGGGTTTAACTTTGAGGATCTATGCCCATTTTTCGCACTATATCCTGATAAAGCAGTTCAGTTGTTGCCGCCATTCATAAGGACTCTAGTGAGGTGAAATCCGTCAATGATTGGGTCTAGAACCACGCGGCGAATCCCCATGGCGGATGCTAGTGGGGTGGTCCCTTCGATCGAAAGTGATCGGGCAGGAGGACCATGGGTTGAACTTTGGGGTGACTGGCTCCAATGCATATACGTCCCTGAGTACACGCTTCCATTCCCTTTTGGGGATGTGGGTTGCATATATCATGTTCACCATCCGCACTTGTGGGGGGCGGGAACCTTATGTCCCCTATTGTTCGGCGGCCGGGGCTCCTCCTCGTCATTGCTATGCATCCCCTTGTCGTTGTTTTCGGCGTTTAACTTGCCTGCCTATTTGAACACCCAACAATCCCTGTGGTGTGGTTGGCTGGTTTTTGGGGTGCCGTATCCGCACGAGCGGTCGAGTATTCGGTCCAAATTGACGGCCCGAGTATTTCTTTGAATAGCTTTTTCCACGACCGGGTTTAGAGCCTCGAATCCGCATTAACTCGTCAGATCCTCAGCATTGTCGCCAAGCACGCGGGCGCTTTTGCTTGTTGCGATGCGACCGCCAATGCTGTCCTTGGTATCCAATTACGTGGATCTTGGTCATGTTATTACTACGAGCTAGCCAGCTGTCTTTACTGCAAAAGCGGTCATGAGTGTCGTGAGGGCTGCCATGGATTTCGCTTTTCCTATCCTAGGTGCCGGGCAAGCCACTCACACGGATGTTATGCTTGAAGCTTGCAAGGGCGCTCATTCCCGGACAATGACTATTTGATTTTTCTTCGTTAGGAACCGTATCCAGAATTGTCTGGCCGATTCCTCTGGCTGCTGAATTATGTGGCTTAGGTCATCGGCGTCTGGTGTTTGCACATAAGTGCCCTGGAAATTGTCAAGGAATGCGGCTTCCAGGTCCTCCCAACAGCCAATTGAGTCTGTTGGCAAGCTGTTAAGCCAATGCCAAGCTGGTCCTTTAAGCTTTAGTGGGAGGTATTTGATGGCGTGTAGATCATCACCGCGGGCCATGTGGATATGAAGGAGATAGTCCTCGATCCATACCGCGGGGTCTGTTATGCCATCGTATGATTCGATGTTTACGGGTTTGAAACCCTCAGGGATTTGATGATCCATTACTTCATCTGTGAAGCATAGTGGGTGTGCGGCGCCTCTGTATTGGGCTATATCACGATGTAGCTCAAATGAGCTTTGTCTACTGTGTTTGGCCCGGCCGGATTTACTATATCCGGCATGACGGTTATCATCACGTGTCGTGGGGCGCCCACGCGATCCATAGATCGATCTTGTTTGCCTTGCCCTGCCTTCCAATATATCTCGCAGTCCGGCGCGATTTCCCGTGCCTTGGTATTTTTTGAGACGCTGGGTGCGGTTGAGGAGGGCCGAGAGGCTCTCTCTGTCGCGTCCCACGCAGGTGGCGGTCGGCCGCATCATGCGCTGGTGATGTAGGTCTTTGTGCTTCATCCTCTAATCGGGGTAGCAGCCTGCGTTTTGGGTAGCTCTTGGAGGGGCGTTCGAGTTCGTACTCTTCAGCCGCAAGGACATCAGTCCATCTGTTGGCTAGCAAGTCTTGGTCAGCTCTAAGCTCGTTGTTGTTTTTCTTGGGGCTGCTCTTCGTGGCCATAAGCCTGCGTTTGAAACTCTCTTGTTCGACGGGATCCTCGGGCCGCGACAAATTAAGTAAATAATCGAGGCTTGCCTAAATCTTGAAGGAGGCATGTAATTATCGTCCTCTACCTCTCCATGCGCCACTCTCTCATGAGGGCTGGCTTCTCCATCCTCTGTCTTTGAATCCAGGCCGGAGGGTTGTCTTCGCACTTGTCAGGTGTTATTGTCTCCGTGCGAATCGCCGTTCTTGTGGCGGGATTTAGAGCGGCGCCCGGTGGCCCGCTTAGGATGTTTCTTGGAGGGGTCATCCTCCGTTGTTCCATCGTCGTTCCCTTCTTTTGGGGTGTCCACCATGTATATGTCATATGACGAGGTGGCCTTCCGATTATCGTAGGAACCTTTGGTTCCTGATAAATCTCTGCATCATCGTCCATACCGTCGATGTCTTCGAAGTCAAAGTCGAGCATGTTAGTTAAATCGTCGACAGTGGCTACGAAGTGGGTAGTGGGTGGGGTTTGAATTTCTTCGTCGTCTGCATCCCAACCTTGATGACAATAGTCCGGCCAGGGCTCTCCTGATAAAGAGAGAGACTTTAGTGAATTCAGAATGTCACCGAAAGGCGAGCGCTGAAAGATGTCCGCGGCGGTGAACTCCATGATCGGCGCTCAATCGGATTCGATTGGCAGGGGCGCGGAAGGCTCGGAGTCGGAGAGAGTCCGGCACCTTGGAGTCATGAACCGCCAAAGGACAGGTATAGGTGTTATTTCGATCGCCGTGAGATTGCAGCCCTAGAGGCAGTGTCCAGCCACTGGAAATCCTCGATAAGCGATCGGCTCGAGCTAAGGATCGGAGCGGACACGGTGCGGCCTCCGAGACCTTGTTGGTGCAGAGCTAGATCATGTCCATCGTGGCCAGTCTTGGCCAGCGCTTGGTTGTGGCTCGAACCGTCGAAGATCAAGTCTCTGCGAGGCGTCGGCCGTGTAGCTTTCATGGGCCATGGCGCAGAGCAAGTCTGGGGACCCCATTCCCGAAGCGCCGGCAGTAGCCCCGGGCCCAAGCGCTTTTCGGACTTAGCCGGCGAAGCCAAAGGAAAGTGCGGAGCGCCCATGGCTCCCCAATAGCCTGACCTTGGTCTATGCGTGGCGGTTGATTGGACTTGGGCGTCTCCGCTTCCCCACGCTGCCTCGGCAACTGCCCGACTTGATGAGTCCCTGCTGCATGCAAAAAGGGTTATCATTACCTGCGATCGTGGGGGTTGACGGTTGACCTCCCTTGGGCTATAAATGAGGAGGGAGGCGGAGCCCCCATCGCCCATTTCTTCCCATTCCGCTCGCTTCTCCTCCCTTGCTCCATTGCTGGCAGTTCACCAATGGCGCCCATCCGAAGGTTTTCCGCTGCGGAGAAGGGAAAGGCTCCCCGCGATGAGCAAGGGCCGCTTCCGCCGAAGAAGAGGTCGGTCCATTGCCATGACATGGTGGTGATGCAGGAGGTGACAAGGCCTTGGTGCGAGCGGCTTCCTCCTGGGTATCCATTACCCCTGTACGCCCAAGCCGAGGGCTCAAGAGGAAGAGGAGGCGAGCCTGGGCAGCATATGGCAGCCGAGGCCGCCTTGTGGCCATGTTATGTCGTCGCCCCGGAGTCCATGTCGCGGACTCCTCGCGCGAACTTGTGTTGTGGGCAGTGATGCCTCCGCGCACTTGGATCCGCTTCCCTTCCTTATTCTCTGCCGAGATGCCGCCGAGGGGGGCCCTCGAGCTTTGGCTGCAGCACGCCGACTATGACGCACCGGCGACTGGAGCCGAAGTTGAAATCGTCTCCTCGGGCAAGATCTTCATGACCCGAGGCTAGGGTGAGGTCGCCCGGGTTTGCCGTGCAGAAGGCACCCTTGCGATCCACTTCGAGTATGACGGCGCCTCCACAATGTTCTTCAAGGTCTTCTACGCGGAAGGCCGCGGCAGAAGTGCTGCCCGAGCGAGGCCGCCGGACCGCCCAGCCAGTTCCTCCAAAGATGCAGTGATGCTTGGGAGTCAGCGACTCTCGAGGTTCTATGAGACTCGGAGATGGCGGCGACTCTCACGTGCCCCAGAAGCTTCCGCGCCGGAGCAAGGCTGCAGCGTCAACGCCCTTGCGTCGCTGATCTGGATGGGGTTGGCGCCCGACCTCCGTGGCCCGTTGTTAATGATGGCGCCCGCGGCTTTGGCGCGCGTGTAGATAGGGCTCCTTGAATTTCCTTTCTTTTGTTCCGTGCGAGGAATAGAAAATAGCCCCGCGGGGGTGTGTAAAGGGTCCGCAATGTCCTTTGTTGATATTATCCTTACTATGAAATTGTGCGTGTGCGCGTGCCCTGTTCTGGCTCAGTCTCCCCTTTCTATTCTCACGACGGCTTGGTGCTCTGCTGTTGTGAGTCCGGTCCCGGGCAGGCTGCAGACCGTCGCTGGTATGCTGGTCGCGATGTAAATGGTCAAGGCCAGGAGGTGGCGGCCGAGGACTAATAAGAGCTCTTGAGACCGCGATGCCGGAGGTCCTTTAGCGCATAGCGCCACGAAAGATAAGAAAGGAGGCGATGTTGCAGCAGCGATGCGGCAATGAGGATCCGTGTCGCAGGGATTGGTGGATTCCGGACGCGAACTTATCTTGGTAGTTTGGAGTCATTTCCTTGCGTGGCACCGAACTCGTGCGTTGGCGGTCGTGGCGCAGCTGGGTTAGGCCCGTACGTGCATCCCCCTTTTATTCATGCTCTGCTCGGTGCTCTACATCCTCAGGTCCCGGACCTCGAGCGAGCTCCGCCGCCGCTGGTATGCCAGGTCGCGATGCCGTGGTCAAGGCCAGGGGGTGAGGGTTGGAGAGCCAGTAAGAGCTTGTGAGTCACGATGCTCAGGAGCCCCCCTTTTAACGCGCAAGCGAATCGCATGGGAGGAGAGGGAGCCCGCGGTACCGCCCGCTGTTGTCCTCGGGAGGTTCCTGTACGTCAACGCGAGGAGGGGCACAGATTGCCATTATAATTGACGGACGGCCACTGGTCGCTCTGTGAGAGAGTGAAGGCACTGAGGGCCTAGTGAGATGACGCGCGTGCTACCTCTTGAGCACTGCGTTGGTTTTCCCTTGAAGAGGAAAGGGTGATGCAGCAAAGTAGCATAAGTATTTCCCTCAGTTTTTGAGAACCAAGGTATCAATCCAAAGGAGGCTACTGCGCACAGTCCCTCGCACCTACACAAAACAAATAAATCCTCGCAACCAACGCGATAAGGGGTTGTCAATCCCTACACGGTCACTTATTTAGAGTGAGATCTGGTAGATATGATAGGATAATATTTTGGTATTTTTTATGATAAAGATGCAAAGTAAAATAAAAGCGTAAGTAAAAAGCAAAGGAAATAACTAAGTGTTGGAAGATTAATATGATGAAGATAGACCGGGGCCATAGGTTTCACTAGTGGCTTCTCTCAAGAGCGTAAGTATTTTACTTGGGTGAACAAATTACTGTTGAGCAATTGACGAATTGAGCATAGTTATGATAATATCTAGGTATGATCATGTATATAGGCATCACGTCCGAGACAAGTAGACCGACTCCGCTTTTGCATCTACTACTATTACTCCACACATCGACCGCTATCCAGCATGCATATAGAGTATTAAGTTCATAAGAACAGAGTAACGCCTTAAGCAAGATGACATGATGTAGAGGGATAAATTCATGCAATATGATAAAAAAAACCATCTTGTTACCTCGATGGCAACAATACAATACGTGCCTTGCTGCCCCTACTGTCACCGGGAAAGGACATCGCAAGATTGAACCCAAAGCTAAGCACTTCTCCCATTGCAAGAAAGATCAGTCTAGTAGGCCAAACCAAACTGATAATTCGAAGAGACTTGTAAAGATAACCAATCATACATAAAAAAATCAGAAGATTCAAATATTGTTCATAGATAAACTTGATCATAAACCCACAATTCATCGGTCTCAACAAACACACTGCAAAAGAAGATTACATCGAATAGATCTCCACGAGAGAGGGGAGAACATTGTATTGAGATCCAAAAGAGAGAAGCCATCTAGCTACTAACTATGGACCCAAGGTCCGAGGTAAACTACTCACACTTCATCGGAGAGGCTATGGTGTTGATGTAGAAGCCCTCCGTGATCAATGTCCCCTCCGGCGGAGCTCCGTGAACAGCCCCAAGATGGGATCTCGTGCATGTCTGAGAAGGTTGCGGCGGTGGAATTAGGTTTTGTCTCCGTATCCATCGTTTGGGGTGCGTGAGGTATATATAGGAGGAAGGAGTACATCGGTGGAGCAACATGAGGCCCACGAGGTGGAAGGCGCGCTGGGGGGTAGGCGCGCCTCACCTCTCGTGGCTTCCTCAAGCTTCCTTGACTTAGGGTCCAAGTCTCCGGATCATGTTGGTTCCAAAAATCACGCTCCCAAGGTTTCATTCCGCTTGGACTTCGTTTGATATTCTTTTTCTGCCAAACTCAAATAGGCAAAAACAGCAATTACAGGTTGGGCCTCCGGTTAATAGGTTAGTCCCAAAAATAATATAAAAGTGAATAATAAAGCCCAATAATGTCCAAAACAGAAGATAATATAGCATGGAGCAATAAAAATTATAGATACGTTGGAGACGTATCAGCGCGCGGGGCGTGCCGCGGGCCAGAGCTCAACTGCTTAGATTTGTCAATGTTGCAGGGACGGACCCATGCACAAGCGCCGTGCCGGTGTGAGCAGCTCCCGTGGTGGGTGACAGTTAAGCAGGCGATAGCCATAGATAGATCATGCATGGAAAGCGAACTGACTTAGGTAAATGCACGAACGATACATGCCACTGGGTCAGACCCGAGCGGCTTGGGGATGATGCAGCCTGTGGGGCGCCCCCAAAGTAAGCTAAAGATGTAAAGGGATACATGCCACAGGGACGGACCCACAAGGCCTGGGAATGATGCAGCCCGAAGGGAGCTCCCAGCTAAATGAACTTGGAAAATGTCACCTGGTTCCATCGTAGAGGGGGTGTTGGGGCAACTGAAGATGCGTGGTGCAGGGGTTGCTCCTCATGAGCCACTGGGATCCTGAGCCTCGGGAGGCCCTGGTGGTCCAAGTGGTTCCTTGAAGACTGTCTCCATCTCCGCCAGGACTGCATGGTGCCTGACCTCCTGAGCCGCCGGGGATGCTCCATGCTGCGTTAAGGCAGACGCCACGCTTCAGCAGGCAAAAGGCATGCGAGTAGCTGTGAGGTGGGCCTTGCGGCGCCCCATGCTTGTGAAGGCCGAAAGAGCTCATGAGATGCAGCCTGTTGAGCCATGGGATGTCGTCACGAGCCAGCAGCCGGCATCCTCGCTGGATGGGGAGCTGCGCTGGTGGCCCGGCGGCCGCGCGCGCATAGCTCTTCGTCTTGCGGTTCCTAAGTGGTCTTGGCAATGAACTCCCGAGGCGTCGGGTGCTCTCGTCAGGTGTCCTCCCGAGGAAGCGTCTGCAAAGCACGCCTCCGCAGTGTGCCCGAGCGCCTCGCTTCGTGGCGTTGGCAAGGTCACGAGGCCCTCGAAGAGAGCCCCGAGCCTTGCCCGAGGAGGGTGCTGGCGCGCCTTCCTATCACGAGGGGAGGCGCCCAGCGCGGGCGCTGATCTGACAGTACCACTCGCTTGCGCCGCTCTCCCGAGTGCAGCACGAGTAGCTGCTTCTTCTTCTTGGGGACGACCTCGGGAGGTCTTGAGCTGCATTGTTGTCGGATCTTGATTGATCTTGCTTGGAAGGCGCCGCCGAGAGCACACCGCATCTCTTTCCTCAGGGGATTGTGATGATCCCGCCACTTCGGCATCTTGAGGGCGTTGTAGCCATTAGTGCGTCAGCATGAACTTGGCGGGGCGAATACCGAGGATGGTATTGTATGGAAGGCGGATGTGGCGGCGTCAAAAGTCGATGAGCTCGGTGCGGTAGTTGTTGCGTTCTCGAAGGTGACGGGAAGCGTAACCTGCCCTATCGGTGTGGTGGAGCCATCGGTCACCCACGAGAAGGGCTTGGTAGGTTGAAGGCGATCGTATTTCGGTGCCGAAGGTTGTCGAGCGTCTCGGCGGACGGGGCGTTGAGCCTGCGCCGCCATCGATGAGGGTCTTGATGACTTATGCGTTGCTCGATGATGGGTGAACAAAGCATCGGGAGGCGCTAAGCGATCGCCAAGACGCAGGCTGATCTGCCGAATCAAAGGTGATGGCGTATTGGACCACTGATGGGCGCGTGGCCTCGAGCCTAGGGAGGACCGCGTTCACCTCACGAGCAAATTGCTTGAAGATGCGTTGAGAGGCTGGGGCTTGAGCTCCGCCCAGGATGCAGGCGATCGCACGCGGCTCCTGGAAGCCCCCAGCCCCCTCATCCTGATGGTGATCGTCGTTCCTTCTTGGTGGTGGAGGCAGCGGAGGAATACCGGCGTTGCTCTGAGGGCGGTCCTCGCGAGGCTGATCCCTCCAGGCGCCCTCGCGAGGTTGGTCCTGCCAGCGGTCTTCACGAGGCAGGTCACGCCACTCCTGGCGTGGGCCACGGTCGTCCCAGCATCCTCCGCCACGTCCTCCTCCTCAGACATAGCCCTGGTCGTTGCTCTCGGGGCGTCGGCCGAAGCGTCCATCTCGAATGGCCCTGAGCTCTTGATAGTCGTTGGTGTTGTGGATGTGCACATTGTGGAAGACGCAGAATGGTCGGCTGCTCTTGGATGACTCGGGCTGGTCCCTGCCGTGCCTCATGTCCGGCTCTGCCGCGAGCATGGCCACTCCCTTGCGCTTCACGTCCTTGGCCTTGGCTTTCTTTTCCTCTGGGTCGGCAGCTGGCAGATCGAAGAGGGAAAGGCACCCTTCCTCAGCTCTTATGCACTTGGTTGCCAGGTTGAACAGCTCCAGAGATGTGCACAGCTCCTCGTGGATGGCGAGCTCCTCCTTTATCTTGACATCGCGGATGCCATCAGAGAACGCCAAAATGATGGCCTCGTCCGTCACCTTGGGGATCTTGAGGCGAACATTGTTGAAGCGTTGGATGTACTTTTGGAGGTCTCTCCGGTTCTTTGCTTGATGCGGCGCGAGGTCACCCGTGACGGTGATCGCGAGTGCCACAGGAAGTTAGTGATGAAGCGGTCGCGCATCTCGTCGAGAGAGATCAAGCCGGATGCAGGTTCAGAGCCACGAACGCAGCGCCGTCCTTGAGCGCCATAGAACGGTTAGTTCATGACTTTCTCATCACCGTTGGCTGCCTCGATGCTCAACTCGTGAGCTGCAAGAACTCTGCGGCCTGGGGTGCCTTCATAGCGAGGAGGCAGATCCGGCTTGAACTTGCCCAGCCAGGCGACACTAGCAACTCGGGGGTGAAGGCGCGGCAGCCTGTTGTGGTCACCGGGGCCCGCCATGGAGGTGGAGCTTGATCTTGGTGCCTACACGGCGCCACGGCAAGTGGCGCAAGGCCCTGCCGCGGCAAGCGATCCTGTCGTGGCGGTGCAAGGAGCGGTGGAGCGTTCTCTTGCGATCGAGGGACTTCTTGACAGCTTCTTTCTTCACGCACGGGTGCTTGGCGCGGCGGGTCGCACCGCGGGGCCGTGTGTCTTGGAGCCAGGGAACCGTCTTGGTGCATAGGTGGTGGAGGTGCTCCGTGAGCTACGTTGCCCATAGCTGGCGGTGGACGAGGCAGTGAGAGGGACGATGCGGGAGCCCCTGCGCGCCGACGAGCTTCGGCGATCGCGGTCAGCCGTCCTACGTAGAGGTTATCGATCGGCGCGCGTAACGCAGGAGATCATGTGCCATGAGTAGCACGGCCCGCGCGTCCGTGGGGCGTGAGACGACGAACCAGCGGGGGTCAGCGATGGAGTGGCGGTGCGGCCATCCCGCCACACTGAGGGGTGCAGCAAGGACGCCTGCTGCTCATTTCCAGCCGGGCCGGTGGCAGCCTTGGCGGCGGGTGATGGAGAACAACGGGGAGGCCCGCACTGGCGAGAGCCATCTGAGCGGCGGCGGCGAGCTCATGCCAGCGGCGCTGCAACGAGCATCCGACATGGTTGTGGTGGAGCGTTGAAGCACGGATCAACGAGAGGAAAGCTTCAGCGCACCCCTACCTGGCGCGCCAAATGTCGGATTTCGGGTTCCGGCAAAACCCTTGAGGTTCGAACATCGGGGTGCGCACGAAGATCTCTCCTCTCCCGAGCTCTCACACTCCATGATCTCATGGACTAGCTCGTCGAACCCAAAGAACACGAGGACACAAGATTTATACTGGTTCGGGCCACCGTTGTGGTGTACTACCCTACTCCAGTGTGGTGGTGGTGGATTGCCTCTTGGGCTGAGGATGAATAGTACAAGGAAAGAACGGCCTCCTGAGGAGAGGTGTTCTTGTGCTTGCTGAGCTGGTGTGCGAGTGAGGATTGCTCAAGATGAGTTCGAGCTGCCTCCTACGGTGGTGGCTGATACGTCTCCGTCGTATCTACTTTTCCAAAGACTTTTGCCCTTGTTTTGGACTCTAACTTGCATGATTTGAATGGAACTAACACGGATCGACGCTGTTTTTGGCAGACTTTCCATGGTGTTATTTATGTTCGTAAACAAAAAGTTCTCGAATGACACGAAACTCCACAGGAACGTCTATTTGGAAATAATAAAAATCCTTGCAAAGATGAAGACCGGGGGCCACACCCTGTCCACGAGGGTGGGGGGCGTGCCCTCCCCCCTAGGGCGCGCCCCCCTACCTCGTGGGGCCCCTGGAGCTCCTCCGACGCCAACTCCAACTCTATATATTTGTTTTCGGGGAGAAAAAAATTCAAGGAGAAGAAATCATCACGTTTTACGATACGGAGCCGCCGCCAAGCCCTAAAACCTCTCGGGAGGGCTGATCTGGAGTCCGTTCGGGGCTCCGGAGAGGGGGATTAGTCGCCGTCGTCATCATAAAGCATCCTCCATCACCAATTTCATGATGCTCACCGCCGTGCGTGAGTAATTCCATCGTAGGCTTGCTGGACGGTGATGGGTTGGATGAGATCTATCATGTAATCGAGTTAGTTTTGTTAGGGTTTGATCCCTAGTATCCACTATGTTCTGAGATTGATGTTACTATGACTTTGCTATGCTTAATGCTTGACAATAGGGCCCGAGTGCCATGATTTCAGATCTGAACCTATTATGTTTTCACGAATATATGTGAGTTCTTGATCCTATCTTGCAAGTCTATAGTCACCTACTATGTGTTTATGATCCGGCAACCCCGAAGTGACAATAATTGGGACCACTCCCGGTGATGACCATAGTTTGAGGAGTTCATGTATTCACTATGTGCTAATGCTTTGTTCCGGTACTCTATTAAAAGGAGGCCTTAATACCCCTTAGTTTCCATTAGGACCCCGCTGCCACAGGAGGGTAGGAGAAAAGATGTCATGCAAGTTCTTTTCCATAAGCACGTATGACTATATTCGGAATACATGCCTACATTACATTGATGAATTGGAGCTAGTTCTGTGTCACCCTATGTTATGATTGTTACATGATGAACCGCATCCGGCATAATTCTCCATCACCGATCCAATGCCTATGAGCTTTCCACATATTGTTTTTCGCTTATTTACTTTTCCGTTGCTACTGTTACAATCACTACAAAACACCAAAAATATTACTTTTGCTACCGTTACCATTACTATCATATTGCTTTGCTACTAAACACTTTGCTGCAGATATTAAGTTATCCAGGTGTGGTTGAATTGACAACTCAGCTGCTAATACTTGAGAATATTCTTTGGCTCCCCTTGTGTCAAATCAATAAATTTGGGTTGAATACTCTACCCTCGAAAACTGTTGCGATCCCCTATACTTGTGGGTTATCAAGACTATTTTCTACGGCGCCGTTGCTAGGAGCATAGCTCTATTCTTTGAGTCGCTTGGGATTTATATCTGCTGGTCACTATGAAGAACTTGAAAGATGCTAAGACAACAATTTATCCCTCAACTACGAGGGGAGGTAAGGAACTACCATCTAGCTCTGCACTTGATTCACCTTCTATTTTGAGTAAGCTTGCGACACCTAAACCTGCTTACGCTATTAGATTACGATATGTCGCATGTTATTGATGATGCCACTCGCTATGCATGATACTTATGATGAAACTACTTCTATGCTTGATACTACTGTGCCTCTTAGTGAATTTCTTGATGAACAAATTGCTAGGGCTAGAGAGAAAGAAATTATTGAAACTGATTGTATTGATGAAATTGATGATGAAGACTTTTGTTATTCCCGAGGGTTATGTTTTGATAAAGAAGCTTCTGCAGCTATTTTAGCTTGCAAAGATAGTTATGAGCTCAAGAAATTATTAGCTAAATGGAATAAGCAACCTCTTAATGATAGAATGAGGCCTGACCCTGCTTTTGCTACTTCACCTATCCGTGTTACCGATAAGGATTATGAATTCTCTGTTGATCCTGATATAATTACTTTGGTTGAATATGATCCTTTTCATGGCTATGAATCTGAAACTGTTGTGGCACATCTTACTAAATTAAATGATATAGCCACCCTGTTCACTAATGATGAGAGATCTCGCTACTTTTATATCCTTAAAATATTTCTGTTCTCATTAAAGGGTGATGCTAAGATATGGTTTAATTCTCTCGATCTTGGTTGTGTGCGTAGTCCCCAGGATATGATTTATTACTTCTCTGCTAAATATTTCTCTGCTCATAAGAAACAAGCTGCTTTGAGGGAAATATACAATTTTGTGCAAATTGAAGAAGAGAGTCTCCCACAAGCTTGGGGAGGCTTCTCAAGTTAATGCTTTGCCTGATCATCCTCTCAAGAAAAATGAAATACTTGATATCTTTTATAATGGACTAACCGATGCTTCCAGAGATTACCCGGATAGTTGTGCTGGTTCTGCTTTCAGGAAAGAACACCGAATGAAGCTGAAATTCTATTGAATAATATGTTGGCAAATGAAAATAATTGGACACTTCCTGAACCAATTCCTAAGCCTATTCCTAAACCAACTCTGAAGAAGAGAGGTGTTCTATTTCTCAGTCCTGAAGATATGAAAGAGGCAAAGAAATCTATGAAAGAAAAAGGTATTAAAGCTGAAGATGTTAAGAATTTACCTCCTATTGAAGAAATACATGGTCTTAATTTACCGCCTGTTGAAGAAACATATGATCTAAATCCATTACCTACTGAAGAATCTCATGGTCTCGATAACCCGACATAGGTAGTAAAGGTAAATTCTCTCTATAGATTTGATGAAGGTGATATTCCTCACTATAAGTCTGCTAGACAATGCTTAGAAGAGTTTGATAATTTTATTATCAAACAAGGAAATTTTAATGCTTATTTTGGTAGACAATTGAAATACAATTCCGATATGCTTAAACACTTGGGTGATTATATGGCTAATGTTAGAGGTGAACTTAAACTCGTTAGCAAACATGCTTCTATGGTTACCACTCAAGTAGAACAAGTACTTAAAGCTCAAAATGATTTGCTCAATGAAATGAATAGTAAGAAAATGATTATGCTGTTAGAGTGGCTACTAGAATCGGTAGAATGACTCAGAACCTTTGTATCCTCAAGGCCACCCTAAGAGAATTGAGCAAGATTCTCAGAGAAATAATATTGATGCACCTAGTTCTTCTAAAAAGAAGAAAAGAAAAATGATAGGACTTTGCATGCTTCTACTGAACCTATTGCCGAACCACCCGAGAATCCAAATGATATCACTATTTCGATGATGTCAAACACAATCTGGTAATGAACATGAACCTAGTGAAAATGTTAATGATGATGTTCATGATGATGCTCAACCTAGTAATGATAATGATGTAGAAATTGAACCTGTTGTTGATCTTGATAACCCACAATCAAAGAATCAACGTTATGATAAGAGAGACTTTGTTGCTAGGAAACATGGTAAAGAAAGAGAACCATGGGTTCAAAAACCCATGCCTTTTCCTCCCAAACCATCCAAGAAAAAGGATGATGAGGATTTTGAGCGCTTTGCTGAAATGATTAGACCTATCTTTTTGCGTATGCGATTAACTGATATGCTCAAAATGAATCCTTATGCTAAGTATATGAAAGATATTGTCACAAATAAGAGAAAGATATCAGAAGCTGAGATTTCCACCATGCTTGCTAATTATACTTTTAAGGGTGGAATACCAAAGAAACTAGGAGATCCAGGAGTACCCACTATACAATGCTCCATTAAAAGAAACTATGTTAAAACTGCATTATGTGACCTTGGAGCCGGTGTTAGTGTTATGCCTCTCTCTTTATATCGTAGACTTGATTTGAATAAGTTGACACCTACTGAAATATCTTTGCAAATGGCTGATAAATCAACTGTTATACCTATCGGTATTTGCGAGGATGTGCCTGTTGTGGTTGCAAACGTTACTATTTTAACGGACTTTGTTATTCTTGATATTCCCGAGGACGATAGCATGTCTACTATTCTTGGAAAAACTTTTTTGAATACTGCAGGGGCTGTTATTGATTGCAACAAACGCAATGTCACTTTTCATGTTAATGGTAATGAGCATACGGTACACTTCCCAAGGAAATAACCTCAAGTTCATAGTATCAATTCTATTGGAAAAATTACATCGATCATTTTTGGAGGTTTTGAATTTCCTCTTCCTAGTGTCAAGAAAAATTATGATATTCTTATTATTGGGGATGTGCATATCCCCGTTGAGGTAACATAGTGTTATTCGAAATTTCTCCGGTTCCATGTTATTCAGAATGAGTTTGTTAACAAGACCTGATCAACCTTGTTAGTGGATTCCTTTTGATGAGCATGTGATGGATGAAACTAGAAGGCACAACCTTCTGTACCCTCTCTCTACTTTCTGATAATTAGTTGAAATAAAGTAAAAATAGTATTTTTCTGTCTGTTTTCTGATTTATCATGCAATATAAAAATACCCCGAAAATAAAAGTTCTCCAAATGCCCTGAAAATGGAATCTGATTTTTTTCTAGAATTTTTTAGAATTTCTAGCACTGAGAACACAGCAGGAGGGGCAAGCACCTGGCCACGAGGGTGGAGGGTGCGCCCTACCCCCTAGGGCGGGCCCCCCTGCCTCGTGGGCCCACGGTGGCCCTCCTCCACTTATTCCTACACCCATACACTCCTTCTTCCTCCCACAAACACCAATATCCAGCTCAAGCACGAGTTCTAGCTCATTTTGCTACGATTTTGATCTCCTGCTCAAAGCACC
>JAHIAM010003497.1:0-58641 GCA_021605205.1 Aegilops longissima | reverse complement strand
GTGGTTTGGGAATATTTCTGAATTTATAGGCCAAAGATTAGGGTTGGAGGACTCCCGTGGGGCCCACAAGCCAGGGGGCACACCCCCCTAGGGCGCGCCCTGAGGGCTTGTGGAGCCCTAGGGACTTGTAACGCCCCCGATGCGGCTATATCTCCCACGTGTCGAGGCACGACTTAGAGGCATAACCGCATTGAAAGCAATGTCGCAAGTGAGGTAATCTTCACACAACCCATGTAATAATTAAGGAAAGATACATAGTTGGCTTACAATGCCACTTCACACAAGACATAAATAAACATCCATCATTCGAGTACACTCAAGGTCCGACTACGGAACCAAAATAAAGAAGATACCCCAAATGCTACACAGATCCCGAATCGTCCCAACCGGGCACCACTATCGATCATCTGAAAAGACACATAGTAACGACCACGTTCCTCGTCGAACTCCCACTTGAGCTCGGTGGAATCACCGCCTGACCGGCCTCATCGGAACTCGCAACTGTTTTGAAGTATCTGTGAGTCACGGGACTCAGCAATCTCACACCCGCGAGATCAAGCCTATTTAAGCTAATAGGAAGGATAGAGTAGTAAAGTGGAGCTGCAGCAAGTGACTAGCATATATGGTGGCTACTTCGCAAAAGAGAGCGAGGAGAGGAGCAAAGAACGGTCGTGAAACTAGTAGTGATCAAGAAGTGATCCTGAACTACTTACGCCGACATAACTCCAACATCGTGTTCACTTCCGGACTCACGAGAAGAGACCATCGCGTTACACACGCGTTGATGTGTATTTTAATTGAGGTCAACTTTGGGTTTTCTACAACCGACATTAACAAATTCCCATCTGCCTCATAACCGCGAGCACGGCTTTGAAAGATATTACCTGCAGGGTGTCCCAACTTAGCCCATTATAAGCTCTCACGGTTAACGAAGGATATTCCTTCTACCGAAGACCCGATCAATCTCGAATCCCGGACTACAAGACATTTCGACAAAGAATAAAACAAGACCAGCAAAGCCGCCCGATTGTGCCGACAAATCCCGATAGGAGCTGCACATATCTCGTTCTCGTGGCACATCCGGATGAGACTAGCTACGAGTAAAACCAAGCCTCGAGTTTCCCGTGGTGGCCCTTGGTAGCTTCAGTCGGGCCAAGACTCAAGGAGCACCGGTCCGGGGAGGGTTAAAATAAAGATGACCCTCGGGCTCGCGAAAACCCGGGGAAAAGGCTTAGGTGGCAACTGGTAAAACCAAAGTTGGGCCTTCTTTGGGCGAAGTTTTATTCAAAGCGAACTGTCAAGGGGGTCCCATAAATCACCCAACCGTAAGGAACGCAAAATCAAGGAACATAACACCGGTATGACGGAAACTAGGGTGGCAAGAGTGGAACAAAACACCAGGCATAAGGCCGAGCCTTCCACCCTTTACCAAGTATATAGATGTATTAATTATAGCAGATAAAAATATATTGTGATATCCCCAACAAGTAAACATGTTCCAATAAGGAACAACAACTCCATGTTCCAACAAGGAACAAACTTCAGTCTTCTGCCTTCCTCTCCAAGTCCTACGTGTGTCTCATGGTCCAAGAAAAATCATCGTGAAAGTTTTATTCCGTTTGGACTCCTTTTTGTATTCCTTTTCTGTAAAGCTCAAAAACAAGGAAAAACAGAAACTGGCACTGGGCTCTAGGTTAATAAGTTAGTCCCAGAAATAATATAAAATAGCATATTAATGCATATAAAACATCCAAAACAGATAATATAATAGCCTGGTCCAATCAAAAAGTATAGACACGTTGGAGACGTGTCAAGCATCCCTGCTTAATTCCTACTGCCTCGAGTAGGTAAATGATAAAACATAATTTTGATGTGGAATGCTACCTAACATATTTATCCATGTAATTTTATTATTGTGGCATGAATATTCAGATCCATAAGATTCAAAACAAAAGTTTAATATTGACATAAAAACAATAATACTTTAAGCATACTAATAAAGCAATCGTGTCTTCTCAAAATAACATGGACAAAGAAAGTTATCCCTACAAAATCATATAGTCTGGCTATGCTCCATCTTCATCACACAAAGTATTACATCATGCACAGCCCCGATGATAAGCCAAGCAATTATTTCATACTTTTGATGTTCTCGAACTTTTTCAACTTTCACGCAATACATGAGCGTGAGCCATGGATATAGCACTATAGGTGGAATAGAATAAGGTGGTTGTGGAGAAGACAAAAAGAAGGAGATAGTCTCCGTCGGATTTCGGGTTCCGACAAAACCCTTGAGGTTCGAACACTGGGGTGCGCACGAAGATCTCTCCTCCCTCTAGATCGCACGCATCATGATCTCACGGCCTAGCTCGACGGACCCAAGGAACAAGGGGACACAAGGTTTATACTGGTTTGGGCCACCGATGTGGTGTAATACCCTACTCCAGTGTGGTGTGGTGGATTGCCTCTTGGGCTGAGGGTGAACAGTACAAGGGAAGAACAGCCTCCTGAGGAGAGGTGTTCTTGTGCTTGGTGAGTGTGTGGATCGAATGAATCTAGTCCAAGATGAGTTGCCTCCTACGGTGGTGGCTAGTCCTATTTATAGAGGCCTTGGTCCTCTTCCCAAATATTGAGCGGGAAGGGATGCCACAACGGCCAATTTGAAGGGGGACAACTAGTACAAGCTATCCTGACTAAAGGTGGTCTTCGCCTGCCAAAGGCTCTGGTGGTGATGCCGTCTTGGGCTCCACGGTGACCTCCGCCCTGCCGTCCTGCTGGTCTTGGTCTCGTTGCATCGATATGGAAACCTTTGCCTGATGCCTCAGGACTCCTCGCCTGCGCTTGCCTCTTTAGCACCAAAGAGGAAACAAGGACACTGTGCTCGCTGCTGCTCGCCTGGCGCCCGCCTGGTCTTGGTCGTCATGGCTTACGTCATAGGAACCTCGCGAGGTTCCCCTTGCTTTGATCTCTCCGCCCCTCGTGAGCCAGCCTGGTGAGGCTGCCCCCGAGGAGGTCTTGCATCGTCCACCTCGCGAGGCTTGGCCCCTCGTGAGGGTCTTGAGTGTTTGTTGGTGAAGATGGTCCGTACAGGGCCGCTAGCGGAGCCACGCCATGGGCCGCAGGCACGCAAGTCTGGGGACCCCCGTTCCCAGAATGTCGACAGTAGCCCCGTGCCCAAGGCGTGCTCGGACTTGGCTTCAAGGTGAAGCCAAGGGGCAAGTGCGGAGTGCCATGGGCCCCAACAGCCCGCGGCCTTGCTCGGCGCGTGGCGATTGATTGGACGTGGGTGTCTCCGCTTTCCCATGCTACCTCGGCAACTGCCCGACTTGACGAGTCCCTGCTGCATGCAAGGAAAAAACATCATTACCTGTGATCGTGGGGATCGTCGGTTGGCCTCCTCCTGCTATAAATGAGGAGGGGGGCGGAGCTCCCGTCGCTCATCTCTTCCTGCTCCATTCGCTTCTTCTCCCTTGATCCTTTGCTAGTAGCGACTCCCATGGCGCCGATTCGAAGGTTTTCGGCCACGGAGAAGGGAACCCCCCGACGAGCCCGGGCCACTTCCGCCAAAGAAGAGGCCGGTCCACCGCTATGACGTAGTCGGGAGGCTGGAGGTGACAAGGCCTTAGTGCGAGCAGCCACCTCCCGGGTATCCGCTGCCTCTGTACGCCCAAGCCGAAGGCTCTGGGGGAAGAGGCGGCGAGCGGCGTCGCCCACGCCGCAGCCATGGTCGCCGCGCCGCGGTGAAACACGCTGTCACCCCAGGAGCCCACGCCGCGGACTCCTCGCGCGAACTCGTGATGTGGGCGGCGATGCCTCCGCACACCTGGATCCGCTTCCCGCAATTCTTCTCCGCCAAAATGCTGCCGAGGGGGCCCCTCAAGCTTTGGCTGCAGCACGCCGACTGTGACGCCCCGGCGACTGGAGCGGAGGTTGAAGTCATTTCCCCGGGCAAGATCTTCATGACCCGCGGCTGGAGTGAGGTCACCCGGGTTTGCCATGCGGAGGGCACCCTCGCAATCCACTTCGAGTACGACGGCACCTCCATGATGTTCTTCAAGGTCTTCGATGCGGAAGGCCGTCGCTTGGAGTGGTGCCCCGGAGAGGGCCGCCTGGACGGCGCCGCGGCAGGAGCCGGGCCTGTCGCCTGCCTCGCGAGCGGCTCATCCAGTGGCAGCAGCGTCGCTTGGGAGTCCAGCGACTCTCTCGAGCCCTACGAGACTCCGGAGACGAGCGACGATAGCTACGTGCCCCCGAGCTCTCGCCGTGCTCGGAGCAAGGCCGCAGCGTCAGGCCGCCGCCGTCGCTGATCTGGATGGGGTTGGCGCCGGCCTCCCATAACCTGCTGTTGATGATGGCGTCGGCCGTGCCGGCGCGTGTAGATAGGACCCCTAGAAGCTCCCTTCTTTTGTTCCTTGTGAGGAATCGAGACGAACCCCGTGGGGGCGTGTAAAGGGTCTGTAATGTCTTTTGTTGACATTGTCCTCATTATGAAAATTTGCGAGCGGACGTCCTGTTTCGGCTCGGTCTCCCCTTTCCAACCCCGCGACGACTTGGTGCTCTACGCTAACAGGTCCCGGTCCCCAGGCAGGCTGCAGCCGTCGCTGGTATGCCAGGTCATGATGCCGTGGTCAAGGCCAGGAGGTGAGCGGCCCAAAGTCCAGCAAGAGCTCCTGAGGCGCGATGCTCAGGAGGTCCCCTTTAGCGTGCAAGCAGCCACCGGGAGGCAGGAAAGGGAGGTGACGTTGCCGCAACAGGGCTGCAGCAAGTGAGAATCCTATGTCGTAGCGATTGGTTGACCCGGGCGCGAAACTTATCTGGGCAGTCTAGAGTCGGTTCCTTGTGATGCACCAAGCTCGTGCGTCGGCGGTCGTAGCGCAGCCAGGTCAGGCCCGTGCGAGCCTCCCCCTCTTCTCCATGCTCTTCTATGTGCTCTTCGTCCTCAGGTCCCGGCCCTCGAGCGAGCTCAGCCGCCGCTGGTATGCCAGGTCGCGATGTTGTGGCAAGGCCAGGGGGTGAGGGCTGGAGAGCTAGTAAGAGCTCCTAACTTGCGATTCTCAGGAGCCCCCCTTTTAACGCGCAAGCGAATCACACGGGAGAAGAGGGAGCCCGTGGTACCGCCTGCTGTTGTCCTTAGGAGGTCCCTGCAGGTTAGTGCGAGGAGGAACATAGATTGCCACTGTGATTTCCGGCCTGCCACAGGTTGCTCCGCAAGAGGATGAAGGCACTGAGGGCGTGGTGAGGTGACGTGCGCGGGGCGTGACGCGAGTCAGAGCTCGACCGCTCAGATTTGTCAGCGTTGCAGGGACGGACCCGAGCGCAAGCGCCGTGCCAGCGTGAGTAGCTCATGTGGTGGGTGATAACCAAGCAGGTGATAACCCTAGATGGATTATGCCTAGAAAACGAACTAGATTAGGTAAATGAAGGAACGATACATGCCACTGGGTCAGACCCGAGCGGCTTGGGGATGATGCAGCCCGAGGGGGACCCCCAGCAGAGTAAGCTAAAGATGCAAAAGGGATACATGCCACAGGGACAGGCCCATGCGGCCTGGGAATGATGCTGCCTGAGGGGTGCTCCCAGCTAAATAAACTTGGAAAATGTCACCTGGTTCCGTTACCGAAGGGGTGCTGGGGTAGCCGAAGACACGTGGCGAAGGGGTTGCTCCTCACGAGCCACCGGGGCCCCGAGACTCGGAGGCTCGGGGTCTGGCGGTTCCTTGAGGACCGTCTCCATCTCCTCCAGGACTGCGTGATGTCTGGCCTCCTGAGCCGTCAGGACGCTCCGCAGGTTGCGCTGATAGGCGTCCACCATGCTCGGCAGGCCGAATGGCATGCGAACATAGCTGTGAGGTGGGCCCTTGCAACACCCCACGCGCGAAGGCCAGAAAAGCTCCTGAGATGCGGCCTTGTTGAGCCCTGGGATGTCGATGCAGACGCGCAACCCGCCATCCTCGCCTGGATGGGGAGCTGCGCCAGGTGGGCGACGGTCGCCGCGCATTGCTCTTGCTTGTTGAAGCTCTTGGGTAGTCTGGGTGGTGAACTCTTGAGCACCAGGCGCTCCTTGCCTGGTGCCCTCCTGAGGGAAATGTGCCGCAACGCACGCCTCCATGTGGTGCCCAAGTGCCTCCCTCGTGATGTTGGCTAGGTCTGAGGCCCTCCAGAAGAGAGCCCCCGAGCCCTGCCCAAGGAGGGTGCTGGGCGCGCCTTCCTATGCGTGGGAGGGAGGTGCCCCATCTGAGGGCGTAGGTCTTGAGGTGGTGCTGCTGGTGACGCCGCTCTCTTGAGGCCCTGTACGGAGCAACTGCTTCTTCTTCTTTGGGATGGCCTCAGGAGGGTGTAGGCCCTGGAAGGCGCGCTCAAGGGAGCACACTGCATCCTTCTCCTCACAGGCGACAGTGATGACAGCACCAGTCCCTGGCATCTTGAAGACGTTGTAGCCATGGTGGATCACTGCCATGAACTTGGCCAACGCTGGGTACCCGAGGATTGCGTTGTATGGCAGACGAATGTGGGCGACGTCGAAGTCGATGGTCTCGGTGTGGTAGTTGTCGTGCCCACCGAAGGTGACAGGGAGGTGGACCTGCCCAGTTGGGGTGGTGGAACCATCGGTCACTCCTGAGAAGGGCTTAGTCGGTTGCAGCTGATCATAGGGTACTTGAAGGCGATCGAACGTGTCGACAGACAGGACGTTAAGCCCCGCACCGCCATCAATGAGGGTCTTGGTGACTTGGACGTTGCTGATGACAGGCAAGCAGAGCATTGGGAGAGCACCGGCGGCTGCGGCGCACTTGAGCTGGTCCGCCGAGCTGAAGGTGATGGCGTACTTGGACCACCTGAGCGGGCATGTGGCCTCGAGCTTGGGAAGAGCCGCGTTCACCTCGTGAGCAAACTGCTTGAAGATACGCTGAGACGCTGGGGCCTGAGCTCCGCCCAAGATGCAGGCGATAGTGCGCGGTTCCTGGAAGCCCCCAACTCCTTCATCCTGATGGTGGTCGTCGCTCCTTCTGGGTGGTGGCGGCAGCGGAGGAAGACCAGCGTTTCCCCGAGGGCGGTCCTCACGAGGCTGATCCCTCCAAGCTTTCTCACGAGGCTGATCCTGCCAGCGGTCCTCGCGAGGCCGGTCGCGCCACTCCTGGCGTAGGCCGTGATCATCCCAGCGACCTCCGCCTCGTCCTTCTCCTTGGCCATAGCCCAGGTCGTTGTGCTCGGGGCGTTGACCGAAGCGTCCATCTCGAATGGCCCTGAGCTCCTGACAGTCGTTGGTGTTGTGGCTGTGTACGTTGTGGAAGGCGCAGAACGGTCGACTGCTCTTGGATGACTCGGGATGGTCCCGGCCGCGCTTTGCATCAGGATCCGCCGTGAGTACGACCACTCCTTTGCTCTTCACGTCTTTGGCCTTGGCTTTCTTCTCCTATGGGTCGGTAGCAGGGAGCTCGAGGAGGGAAAGGCGCCCTTCCTCAGCTCTTGCGCACTTGGTCGCCAAGATGAATAGCTCCAGAGCCGTGCACAACTCCTCGTGGATGGCGAGCTCTTCCTTCATCTTGACGTCACGGACGCCATCGGAAAACGCCGAAATGATGGCCTTGTCCGCCACCTTGGGGATCTTGAGACGAACGCTGTTGAAGCGCTGGATTTACTTCTGCAAGGTCTCTCCTGGCTGCTGCTTGATTCGGCGTAGGTCACCCGCGGCCGAAGGGCGGTCGCGAGTGCCTTGGAAGTTGGCGACGAAGCGGTCGCGCATCTAATCCCAGGAGGAGATCGAGCCCGGGGGCAGGTTCAGGAGCCACAAACGGCGCCGTCCTTGAGAGCCATGGGGAACCAGTTCGCCATGACCTTTTCGTCGCCGTTGGCCGCCTTGATGCTCAACTCATAGAGCTGCAAGAACTCCACATGGTCGGGGGTGCCGTCGTAGCAAGGAGGCAAATCCGGCTTGCACTTGCCTGGCCAGATGACGCCGCGCAGTTCAGGAGTGAAGGCGCGGTAGCCAGCCGTGGCCATCGGGGCTCGTCGTGGAGGCGGAGCTTGATCTTGGCGTCCCCACGCCGCCACGGCAAGTGGCGCGTGGTTCTGCCGCGGCAAGCGATCCTGACGTGGTGGTGTTGGGAGTGGTGGAGCGTTTTCTTGCGGTCGGGGAACTTCTTGGCAGCTTCCCTATTCCTGCACGGGCGCCCGGCACGGCGGGTCGTGCCGAGGGGCCGCGCGTCTTGGTGCCAGAGCGCTGTCTTGGTGCAGAGGTGGCGGAGGTGCTCCATGATCTACGTCGCTCGCAGCTGGCGGAGGGTGAGGCAACGAGAGGGAAGGTGTGGGGGAGCCCCCAGCGGCACTGACGAGCTCAGCCATGCGGTCCAACCAGTCCTCATAGAGGTCATCCACTGGGCGGTAGCGCAGGAGCTCACGCGCCATGAGCAGCACGGCCTGCGCGTCCATGGGAGCGCGACGAGCGTGAGACGACGAGCCGGCTGGGGTCAACGATGGAGTGGCGGTGCGGCCATCCCACCGCACGGAGGGGTGCAGAGAGGACGCTTGCTGCTCGTTTTCCGCCGGACCGGTGGCAGCGTTAGCGGCGGGTGATGGAGAACGACGGGGAGGCCCGCGACATGGGGTGTTGATACGTCTCCAACGTATCTATAATTTTTGATTGCTCCATGCTATATTATCTATTGTTTTGGGCTATATTGGGCTTTATTTTCCACTTTTATATTACTTTTGGGACTAACCTATTAAACGGAGGCCCAACCCAGAATTGCTGTTTTTTGCCTATTTCAGTGTTTCGAAGAAAAGGAATATCAAACGGAGTCCAAACGGAATGAAACCTTCGGGAACGTGATTTTCTCATCGGATAAGACCCAGGAGACTTGGACGCTCAATCAAGAAAGCTCCGAGGCGGCCACGAGGGTGGAGGGTGCCCCCTAGGGCGCGCCCCCTACCTCCTGGGCCCCTCGAGGCTCCACCGACGTACTTCTTCCTCCTATATATACCTCACGCACCCGTCGGATCAGATCGGAGCCAAAACCTAATTCCACCGTCAGAAACTACAGATCCACGAGATCCCATCTTGGGGCCTGTTCCGGAGCTCCGCCGGAAGGGGATTCCACCATGGAGGGCTTCTACATCAACATCATAGCCTCTCCAATGAAGTGTGAGTAGTTTACTTCAGACCTTCGGGTCCATAGTTAATAGCTAGATGGCTTCTTCTCTCTTTTTGGATCTCAATACAATGTTCTCCCCCTCTCTCGTGCAGATCTATTCGATGTAATCTTCTTTTTGCGGTGTGTTTGTTGAGACCGATGAATTGTGGGTTTATGATCAAGATTATCTATGAGCAATATTTGAATCTGAATTCTTTTATGTATGATTGAGTTATCTTTGCAAGTCTCTTCGAATTATCCGTTTGGTTTGGCCAACTAGATTGGTAGTTCTTGCAATGGGAGAAGTGCTTAGCTTTGGGTTCAATCTTGCGTGTCCTTTCCCAAAGGATGAGGGGCAGCAAGGCACGATTGTATTGTGGCCATCGAGGATAACAATATGGGGTATTTATCATATTGCATGAATTTATTCCTCTACATCATGTCATCTTGCTTAAGGCGTTACTCTATTTTCTTTTACTTAATACTCTAGATGCATGCTGGATAGCGGTCGATGAGTGGAGTAATAGTAGTAGATGCAGGCAGGAGTCGGTCTACTTGTCTCGGACGTGATGCCTATATACATGATCATACCTAGATACTCTCATAAGTATGCTCAATTCTGTCAATTGCTCAACAGTAATTCGTTCACCCACCGTAAAATACCTATGCTCTTGAGAGAAGCTACTAGTGAAATCTATGGCCCCCGGGTCTATTTTCATCATATTAATTTTCCTATGCTTTATTATTGCTTTGCTCTTTACTTTGCCTTTTTTATTTTACTTTGCATCTTTATACCAAAAATATTATCTATCATCTCTATCAGATCTCACTCTCGTAAGTGACCGTGAAGGGATTGACAACCCCTATTCGCGTGGGTTGCGAGGAGCTATTTGTTTTGTGTAGGTACGAGGGACTTGCGCGTGGCCTCCTACTGGATTGATACCTTGGTTCTCAAAAACTGAGGGAAATACTTATGCTACTCTGCTGCATCATCCTCTCCTCTTCGGGGAAAACCAACACAAGCTCAAGACGCGTAGCAAGAAGGATTTCGCGCCGCTGTCGGGAGTCTACGCAAAAGTCAGCATACCAAGTACCCATCACAATCCCTTATCTCTCGCATTACATTATTTGCCATTTGCCTCTCGTTTTCCTCTCCCCCACTTCACCCTTGCCGTTTTATTCGCCCTCTCTTTCCCAATCTCTTCCTCTCTTTTCCGTTTGCCTTTTTCCTGTTTGCTCGTGTGTTGGATTGCTTGCCTGTCATTATGGATAGTCTTATATCTTCTCCGTTGTCTCCCGAGAATGAAATTCTTAATTTTAAACAAAGGGAGGGAGAAAATCTAAAAGACGCTTGGTATAGAATTTGCAATGGTCAAAATAGATCTACCAGGAAGCAATCTACCTTAGTTCTTCTCCGCAATTTTTATGTAGGTGCTAATCCTTGGTATAGACATATCCTCGATACGATTACCGGAGGGAATTTCTTGGGTAGCCATACTTTTTATTCTTATAATGCTATGATAGATTTATTTGGCTCACCACCTCTTTTGGTTAATGGAACTATGTTAAATTTGGAGCATGTAATGCAAAGACTTGAAATTATTGAAAATAAAGTTTCTATCGTTGAGTTAATTGAAAATCTAGATAAAAAGATCCACAATCAAATTACCCAATATGGATCTAAGGTAGGAGTAACTTTGAAAAATATAAAGGAGAAGGAACCCATAGTTAATAAGAAAATAAATCAAGATTCCTCTAGAATTGATAAACTTGAGGGTATTATTACCAACTTGGGAACCGCTTTTTCTTCCGTAAAAAATACTCCAAGTCCACCTACTAAAGTTGCTAAGCTCATGTATGTTCCTAAGAATAAGGGTTAATCCTCTAGTAAGGAAACTGCGGATCTTAAATCTATAAGTATTTACCCCGATCTTTTTGCTATCATTAAGGAACCTTTTGCTACAAATGAATTTTTCAATCTTGTGCCTAAGAGTTTGATAATTACTAAAAAGAAAGAAAATTCTAAGAAAGGTAGATGCCTCATTGAAGAATTTCCCACCAAAGATGGCAATACCTAGATCTATCCTTGCTTTTATGCCTAGCTAGGGGCGTTAAACGGTAGCGCTTGTTGGGAGGCAACCCAATTTTATTTTTAGTTTTTTGTTTTTGTTTCTGTTTAAGAATAAATAATCCATGTACATTCTGTTTATATGTGGTTTTATGTTTTAGTTAGTGTTTGTGCCAAGTTAAACCTATAGGATCTTCTTGGATAATAGTTATTTGATCTTGATGTAATTTCCAGAAACTTCCGGTTCACGAAAACAATTGTTAAAAATCACCAGAACGTGATAAAATAGTGATTCCAATTGATGCTGATCAATAAACAAATTGCCTAGATCTTCCTATTTTCTGAATTTTTTGAGTTCCATAAGTTTGCGTTAGTTACAAATTACTACAGACTGTTCTGTTTTTGACAGATTCTGTTTTTCGTGTGTTGTTTGCTTATTTTGATGAATCTATGGCTAGTAAATAGTTTATGATCCATAGAGAAGTTGGAATACAGTAGGTTTAACACCAATATAAATAAATAATGAGTTCATTACAGTACCTTGAAGTGATCTTTTGTTTTCTTTCGCTAACGGAGCTCACGAGATTTCTGTTGAGTTTTGTGTTGTGAAGTTTTCAAGTTTTGGGTGAATTTTTTTATGGATTATGGAACAAGGAGTGGAAAGAGCCTAAGCTTGGGGATGCCCATGGCACCCCCAAGATAATCCAAGGACACAAAAAATTCGAAGCTTGGGGATGCCCTGAAGGCATCCCTCTTTAAATCCACTTCCATCGGTAACTTTACTTGGAGCTATATTTTTATTCACCACATGATATGTGTTTTGCTTGGAGCGTTATTATTTGCGTCTTTGTTTGTTAGTTTACCACAATCATCCGTGCTATACACACATTTTGAGAGAGCCATACATGAATTGGAATTTGTTAGAATACTCTATGTGCTTCACTTATATCTTTTGAGCTTGATAGTTTTGCTCTATGTGCTTCACTTATATCTTTTGAGCTTGATAGTTTCGCTCTAGTACTTCACTTATATCTTTTAGAGCACGGTGGTGGATTTGTTTTAAAGAAACTATTGATCTCTCATGCTTCACTTAGATTATTTTGAGAGTCTTAAATAGCATGGTAATTTGCTTAATAATAATATGCTTGTTATTCAAGATTTGTAAAACTTTCTTTTGAGTGTGTTGAATACTAAGAATAGTTTGATGCTTGATAATTATTTTGAGATATGGAGGTGATAATATTAGAGTCATGCTAGTTGATTAGTTGCGAATTTGAGGAATACTTGTGTTGAAGTTTGTGATTCCCGTAGCATGCACGTATGGTGAACCGTTATGTGATGAAGTCGGAGCATGATTTATTTATTGATTGTCTTCCTTATGAGTGGCGGTCGGGGACGAGCGATGGTCTTTTCCTACCAATCTATCCCCCTAGGAGCATGCGCGTAATACTTTGCTTTGATAACTTGTAGATTTTTGCAATAAGTATATGAGTTCTTTATGACTAATGTTGAGTCCATGGATTATACGCACTTTTCTCACCCTTCCACCATTTCTAGCCTTTCTAATACTGCGCACTTTTCACCGGTATCATACACCCACCTTATACCTTCCTCAAAACAGCCACCATACCTACCTATCATGGCATTCCCATAGCCATTCCGAGATATATTGCCATGCAACTTTCCACCGTTCGGTTTATTATGACACGCTCCATCATTGTCATATTGCTTAGCATGATCATTTAGTTGACATAGTATTTGTGGCAAAGCCACCGTTCATAATTCTTTCATACATGTCACTTATGAATCATTGCATATCCTGCACATCACGGAGGCACACATATAGAGTCATATTTTGTTCTAAGTATCGAGTTGTAATTGTTGAGTTGTAAGAAAAATAAAAGTGTGATGATCATCATTTTTAGAGCATTGTCCCAAGTGAGGAAAGGATGATGGAGACTATGCTTCCCCCATAAGTCGGGATGAGACTCCGGACAAAAAATAAAAAAAGGAAAAGAGGCCATAAAAAAGAGAAAAGGCCCAATAAAAAAATGAGAGAAAAAGAGAGAAGGGAAAATGTTACTATCCTTTTACCACACTTGTGCTTCAAAGTAGCACCATGATCTTCATAATAGGGAGTCTCTTGTTTCATCACTTTCATATACTAGTGGGAATTTTTCATTATAGAACTTGGCTTGTATATTCCAATGATGGGCTTCCTCAAATTGCCCTAGGTCTTCATGAGCAAGCAAGTTGGATGCACACCCACTTAGTTTCATTTTTTGAGCTTTCATATACTTATAGCTCTAGTGCATCCGTTGCATGGCAATCCCTACTCACTCACATTGATATCTATTGATGGGCATCTCCATAGCCCGTTGATATGCCTAGTTGATGTGAGACTATCTTCTCCCTTTTTTTCTTCTCCACAACCACCATTCTATTCCACATACAGTGGTATATCCATGGCTCACACTCATGTATTGCGTGAAGATTGAAAAAGTTTTGAAAATGTCAAAAGTATGAAACAATTGCTTGACTTGTCATCGGGGTTGTGCATGATTTAAATATTTTGTGTGGTGAAGATAGAGCATAGCCAGACTATATGATTTTGTAGGGATAACTTTCTTTGGCCATGTTATTCTGAGAAGACATGATTGCTTTGTTAGTATGCTTGAAGTATTATTATTTTTATGTCAACATGAACTTTTGTGTTGAATCTTTCGGATCTAAATATTCATACCACAATTAAGAAGAGTAACATTGAAATTATGCCAAGTAGCACTCCGCATGAAAAATTCTCTTTTTATCATTTACCTACTCGAGGACGAGCAGGAATTAAGCTTGGGGATGCCTCATACGTCTCCAACGTATCTATAATTTTTGATTGCTCCATGCTATATTATCTATTTTTTGGACTATATTGGGCTTTATTTTCCACTTTTATATTACTTTTGGGACTAACCTATTAACCGGAGGCCCAACCCAGAATTGCTGTTTTTTGCCTATTTCAGTGTTTCGAAGAAATGGAATATCAAACGGAGTCCAAACGGAATGAAACCTTCGGGAACGTGATTTTCTCAATGGATAAGACCTAGGAGACTTGGATCCTCCGTCAAGAAAGCTCCGAGGCGGCCACGAGGGTGGAGGGCGCGCACCCCCCTAGGGCACGCCCCCTACCTCGTGGGCCCCTCGAGGCTCCACCAACGTACTTCTTCCTCCTATATATACCTACGTACCCCCGTCAGATCGGATATGGAGCCAAAAACCTAATTCCACCGCCGCAACTTTCTGTATCCACGAGATCCCATCTTGGGGCCTGTTCCGGAGCTCCGCCGGAAGGGCATTCCACCACGGAGGGCTTCTACATCAACATCATAGCCTCTCCGATGAAGTGTGAGTAGTTTACTTCAGACCTTGGGTCCATAGTTAGTAGCTAGATGGCTTCTTCTCTCTTTTTGGATCTCAATACAATGTTCTCCCCCTCTCTCGTGGAGATCTATTCGATGTAATCTTCTTTTTGCGGTGTGTTTGTTGAGACCGATGAATTGTGGGTTTATGATCAAGATTATCTATGAGCAATATTTGAAAATTTTTCTGAATTCTTTTATGTATGATTGAGTTATCTTTGCAAGTCTCTTCGAATTATCCGTTTGGTTTGGCCAACTAGATTGGTAGTTCTTGCAATGGGAGAAGTGCTTAGCTTTGAGTTCAATCTTGCGGTGTCCTTTCCCAGTGACAGTAGGGGCAGCAAGGCACGTATTTGTAACGCCCTCGATGCGGCTATATCTCCCACGTGTCGAAGCACGACTTAGAGGCATAACCGCATTGAAAGCAATGTCGCAAGTGAGGTAATCTCCACACAACCCATGTAATACATAAGGGAAAGAGATACATAGTTGGCTTACAATCGCCACTTCACACAATACATGAGTAAAACATTACATCATACAGGTACAATCAAGGTCCGACTACGGAACCAAAATAAAAGAAGACTACCCCAAATGCTACACAGATCCCCGATCGTCCCAACTGGCTCCACTCTTGATCACCTGAAACGAAACAACACAATGCACAAAGTCTTCATCGAGCTCCTCCTTGAGCTCAGGTGCATCACCTGCACGGTTTCATCGGCACCTGCAAACTGGTTTGGAAGTATCTGTGAGTCACGGGGACTCAGCAATCTCACACCCGCGAGATCAAGACTATTTAAGCTTAAAGGTAGGAGAGGGTAGTGAGGTGGAGCTGCAGCAAGCGACTAGCATATATGGTGGCTACATACGCAAATGAGAGCGAGAAGAGAAAAGCAAGGCACGGTCGAACAACTATGATCAAGAAGTGATCCTGAACTCCTACTTACGTCAGACATAACCCAGAAACCGTGCTCTCCTCTCGATCAACCCCAAAAGAGACACTCACGATTACGCACACGGTTGGTGTATTTTAATTAAGATCCACTTGGGTTTTCTACAACCGGACATTAACAAATTCCCATCTGCCACATAACCATGGGCACGGCTTTCGAAAGTTCAAACCCCGCAGGGTGTCCCAACTTAGCCCATGATAAGCTCTCGCGATCAACGAAGGATATTCCTTCTCCCGGGAAGACCCGATCAGTCTCGAATCCGGCTACAAGACATTTCACAGCAATAAAACAAGACCAGCAAAGCCGCCGGATGTGCCGACAAATCTGATAGGAGTCGCACGTACCTCGGTCTCGAGGCACACCGGATGAGCCAGACGTCGGGTTGGCATAAACCCTGTTGCCTGGGGCGCGGACATCGCTTCGGTTTGGACCAGACTCGAAGGAGAACTGGCCCGGGGCTAAAATAAAGATGACCCTCGGGCTCCGGAAACCCAAGGGAAAAGGGTATAGGTGAGGCAAATGGTAAAACCAATGTTGGGCCTTCTTTGGAAAAGTCTTATTCAAAGCGAACTGTCAAGGGGTCCCATAAATCACCCGACCGCGTTAGGGACGCAAAATCCGGGAACATAACACCGTATGACGGAAACTAGGCGGCAAGAGTGGAACAAAACACCGGGCATAAGGCCGAGCCTTCCACCCTTTACCAAGTATATAGATGCATTAATTAAATAAGATATATTGTGATATCCCAACAAGTAAACATGTTCCAACAAGGAACAACATCTCCATGTTCCAACAAGGAACAACTTCATCTTCACCGCAACTAACAACGCTATAAGAGGGCTGAGCAAAGCGGTAACATAGCCAAACAACGGTTTGCTAGGAAAGGATGGTTAGAGGCTTGACACGGCAATATGGGAAGGCATGATAAGCAAGTGATAGGCATCGTAGCATAGGCATAGCAAAAGAGCGAGCATCTAGCAAGCAAAGATAGAAGTGATTTCGAGGGTATGGTCATCTTGCCTGAAATCCCGCAAGGAAGAAGAACGAGTCCATGAAGAAGACAAACGGACGAGGTCGAATGAATCCTCACAACTCCGGAACGGAACCGAAGCTAACGAGAAAAGCAACCCGGAAACAAACAAACAACATAGTAAACACACAATCATAAACATGGCATGATGCACAATCAAGTATGATGCATGTCCGGTTTAATGAGGCAGGGCATGGCAAAGTGCAACAAACAATACTACAATTTAAGTGGAGCTCAATATGCAACGGGTTGCATATTGATAAAACACCACATCACTTATTTAGTTCTCTCCCGATTAGGTACTCAACAATATTAAAGGTTGTTAAACATGGCAAGAGGGTGAAGCATATGAAACTAACTATTTAGGCAAGATTAAATGAGGCCGGAAATAACAACAACAATTCCGGAAAAACCCCATATGCAAACTATGGATTTGGAACAGATCTGACCTAAAGCATATTTTAGAGTTGTTAAACATGCAAAGAAATGCTACCATGTTAAACTAGGCATTTTTCTACCCCATTTACATATATAATTTATTTAAATCCGAGTTACGGTTATTTAGTTATGAAATAAATCATTTTAGCATGGCATTTAAGCAAATTAATGCAACCAACAAATATAAGCATTTTAATTGTTGTTATCATGATGCGGATGACATAAACAAGTTTATGCAATTTTTATGAAAATGTTGACAAGAGCATGTTATGAAGCATTATGTCACCGTGGTGGAAGAAAGGGGTGCCACGGCAACGAATCCGAAAATGGTGCCACGGCAACATATCGGTTCCGACAGCTCGTCGAGATATCGGTACAAAGGAAAGCGTGAGCGTGTCATGCAAACGATGGTGGGGGTGATCCCGGATACCGGGTTCCCACGGAACGGTGGCATGGCAAAAGAGGGGCATCGCAAGGATGATTCGATCACGGTCGGTCATCTCGGTGGTTATACCTTCGAAGCGTGCGTTCGGAGGAGAAAGCGTTTCGGAGAGGGAAGTAGACGTTCCCGCGATGATCGCCGAGGGAAGTAGTGGTACACGGCGACGGTAGAGGAAGTAGTGTTTCACGTTCGTTTTCGAAAAGGTACTTGACGGGTCCGAAACCCTTCGGGGTTGTCGTGGTACTTGCGATCTCGGCGATGGTAGTCGTACATCTCGATTTAGGCGACGGTAGTCGTACACGGCGTAGGGGGAAGTAGTTGTTCATGTCCGATGGTAGTGGTACATCTCGTCATCGGAAGTAGTTGTTCAAGTCCCGTGGATGTTCGGGGTCCACGGGGTCTTCGAGGGTCGACGGTAGTGGTACACGTGTCATCGGGGTACTTGTCGTTTCCGGTTCGGTGGTCGTCGGGTCGTAATGGTACTTGGCGTTTCCGGAGACGACGGTAGAGGTACTTGGCGTATCGTCGGGGCACTTGTCGCATCATCGTGTAGTCGAACTTGGCGGCCTTGAGGAACCCACGGTGTCGGTACTTGGCGTTTCCGGTTCGGGCGTAGAGGTACTCGCAAAAACCGAGATGGTCTTGACGATCCGGTGAGACGATGTGGTCCGGTGCGGTCTTGGTCTTGGCGTCCGTGCGGCAGCAACAAAACGGTGTCTGAGGCAACATTTAGAGGAGCTCCGGCGATGCACAAAAAACCCTTAGCCATGGCAGGGCTCGGCGAATCCACGAGCTGGAGCAGGCAGCGTCGGACAAGCCGTCGGCCGAGGCGAAGCAAGGTGGAGCAGCTTGGTGCGGGCGTCGGGGCGCGGAGTTGGCCGAGCTTCGGGGCGGCAGGCGCGGGCCGCAAGCAACCGGGCGGGCAGTCGGTGAGGGGGTGCACGGAGCGGCGTCGGTCGCCGGAGGCGAGGCCGCGGCGGTGGCTTCGGCGTGGTGGTCGCGAGGAGGCGACGAGGAGAGGGCCGCTCAGGAGAAGGCGCGCTGGATGAGGCAGAGGAGGGCCACGGCCGCAGGCGACGGAGGGCCGCCGGAGTTGGGACGACGGCGGCTGGAGGGAGTACCGGGCGCAGGGAGCGGCGAGGGTCTTCGGAGGCGAGGACGCGAGGTCGAGGCGAGAAGGGGCGCAGAGGAGGTCACGACGGCGGCGAGGAGGCCGACGGGCTCCGCCTGGCCACCGACGAGGGCGACGGGAGGTTCTGTGGCGCTTGGCACCTTGGGCGCCGGCAGGAAGCGGCGACGGGAGGAAGGGCGCGGCGCTGGGAACCGCGTGGAGGCGATTTAGGGAAGATGAGGGGATCGGGAGAGTGAGGACGAGGGGTGGCGGCGCTGGTGGCGCTCCCTGGCGATGTGGTCGGGAGGAGGGGAGGGAGAGAGATGCGGGAGATGCTGCGGGAGAAGGGGAATCGGGCAGGGAGAGAGATGCGGCGCTAGGAGGAGGACGAGGGGAGATGGGGGCCTGGCGCCTAGGGTTAGAAGCAGGGGCGGCTGGGCCTTGGGGTTTGGTGGGCCGGCCTAGTGGAGGAGAAGGCCAGGGCCGGCTGGGCTGGCTCTCTTCTCACTAAAAAAAAGAAAAGAGAAAAGAAAGAAACGAAGATTAAGAAAGAAAAGAAAGAGAGGTTAGAGGAAGAAGTTGGACATGGGGATAATTTTCCCGGACTCACAAAAATATGAGGAATTTAACAAAAATGACCCGAGGATTTTTGGTGGAACTCCGGAAAATGATAGAAGAAATATTGGCAAGGTTTTGAGGTCAACTCGGAGCAGAAAAGGCATGGGATTAAATTTGCAAGTGGGTTATGATGATTCCAAAACGAGGAATATTTTTAATATAGCTCCCTAATATTGGGAGGGTATGTTATAAAGAGAAGTCACCATGTGAATCCCTCGGTTTAAATGGATCGAAAAATCCATACAATTTATTTAGAAGAGTTGCAAAAATTAATGATATGATGGCATGATGACATGATGCAATGCAAGAGATGACATGATGAAAGCACACACAAAACAAATCACATGACAAAACTCGGAAACCCTGGAAGGCAACTGAAGCTCCGGTCTTGGGGCGTCACAGTATTGTATTGTTGTCATCGAGGATAACAAGATGGGGTATTTATCATATTGCATGAATTTATTCCTCTACATCATGTCATCTTGCTTAAGGCGTTACTCTGTTTTCTTTTACTTAATACTCTAGATGCATGCTGGATAGCGGTCGATGAGTGGAGTAATAGTAGTAGATGCAGGCAGGAGTCGGTCTACTTGTCTCGGACGTGATGCCTATATACATGATCATACCTAGATACTCTCATAAGTATGATCAATTCTGTCAATTGCTCAACAGTAATTCGTTCACCCACCGTAAAATACCTATGCTCTTGAGAGAAGCCACTAGTGAAATCTATGGCCCCCAGGTCTATTTTCATCATATTAATCTTCCTATGCTTTATTATTGCTTTGCTCTTTACTTTGCCTTTTTATTTTACTTTGCATCTTTATACCAAAAATACCAAAAATATTATCTATCATCTCTATCAGATCTCACTCTCGTAAGTGACCGTGAAGGGATTGACAACCCCTATTCGCGTGGGTTGCGAGGAGCTATTTGTTTTGTGTAGGTACAAGGGACTTGCGCGTGGCCTCCTACTGGATTGATACCTTGGTTCTCAAAAACTGAGGGAAATACTTACGCTACTCTGCTGCATCATCCTCTCCTCTTCGGGGAAAACCAACGCAAGCTCAAGACGTAGCAGGTGTCTGAGTGTCACGGGTGGCAAGAGCGGCCCGGCACTCAGCACGGGACCGGCGAGCGTCGGTCGTAAACTTGATGGAGTGGCGAAACGCGGATCGACGAGAGGAAAGCTTCAGCGCACCCCTACCAGGCACGCTAAATGTCGGATTTCGGGTTCTGGCAAAACCCTTGAGGTTCGAACACTGGGGTGCGCACGAAGATCTCTTCTCCCTCTAGATCGCATGCATCATGATCTCACGGCCTAGCTTGACGGACCCTAGGAACAAGGGGACACAAGGTTTATACTGGTTCGGGCCACCGATGTGGTGTAATACCCTACTCCAGTGTGGTGTGGTGGATTGCCTCTTGGGCTGAGGGTGAACAGTACAAGGGAAGAACTGATGATGATATAGACCTGGGGTAGGGTCATAAGCCTGACCTATGCGCCCTATCCAAGGTCACTATCCTAGAAACAAAGAAGCTCAAGAGACAACAGGGAGGGCCAAACAAAGGTGTCGAGTGCAGTCCACTCGACCGATTAGCTACTCAGAGACCCCTCCTTCCTGAAGTCGCTCGACCAATCGATCACTCGACCATACAAGAATCCACTCGACCTATTGAAGACCAGGAGTCATCTGGTGTGGCAACGGACGAGCGTTCACTCTGTAATCTTCAAGGCCATTCAGGCATTTAAGGCTGGCGTTACCAGTAACGCCTCATCTTTATGTACATTGAACCCTTGGCAACAGGGGAATGGCTGGGGTCTTGGCGTTCACTATATAAGCCACCCCCTCCTCTGGCACAAGGGTTCGTACCCCCTATAACACACACACACACACACACACACACACACACACACGCACGCATAATCCAGTCGACCGCCTCCGGGCTCCGAGACGCAGGGCTATTACTTCCTCCGCGAAGGGCCTGAACTCGTAAAACTCGTGTGTACAACTTCACCATAGCTAGGATCTTGCTCCTCATACCTACCCCCCATTCTACTGTCAGTCTTAGATCCACGACAGTTGGCGCCCACCTTGGGGCAGGTGTCTTAGCGACTTTTTGGTGAATTTGCGATTTTTCCGATTCCCATTATCATGGTTTCCGGCAGTGGTTTGGCTGAGGTCATGAGATCCATCTCGGCGCTTTTCGTCTTCGTTATACGACTCCGCTTTGGCTTCAGGAAGCTCCCTCGACATCGATGCACTCCCCGTCCGCGGGGCGACGACTTTTCGCGCGTCGTCACAAGCGTCCTTCTCCGGCAGCCGTCGACTCAGTATCGTTTGGCTCCTGTTGTGTCCTCGCTCCCCACTGTACGCCGGTGCAAGCGATCTGGTCGGTCGCGGCTTCAGCGATGGGTGAGACACGCAGTGGCCCGTCAGTCAGCCACTCCACAAGTCGCGGCAATCGAGCCCGACGAAACTCTCTACGGCCTATTCGACTGGCTCCATCGAGACCGCATCCGAGTGCGATAGCAGCGATCCCGCGGCTGAAGTCTTGATGGTCAACGGACCACACAGTCCTCCTGGCTTCCCCCGCGACGACGGCGGTGATGGTGACGGTGATCCGTCACGCGTTCACGAGGAGTACCGCCCCGAGCCCCTTTCTTCGCAGCAGAGGGAAGAGCTTTGCCGCTGCAATATGGATGCACTTCACACTCCCATCGTTGGAGAAGAGAAACCCCCGAGGCCCGGGCCTTGGAGGAGGCGCGCCTGGCCAACTTGGCTGAGCGCACTCGATTGGAGAATCTTCAGCATGCTCTCGACGAGCGTGCTCGGCAGCGGATCCCCGAATCCAGTCGACGGCAGCTTTTTCCGCCTCAACCTCAGGTATACCGCACTCCAATTCAAAATCTCACAGCTGCAGCCCGGGTAGCAGAGTCAATTCAGCCCTCCCAGTCGGAAGCTGGCAGAGGTTTGATGCAGATCCGGGCCTTACTCCGGGCAGCCAGAGAGCAGAACACAACAGTGTCTCAGTCGCGGAATAGGGTTCATAGCAGATCTGTGATGGCAGACACAGTTCAGTCGGCTCACAGCCCAAGATCGCCCCCGCGACGTGAGGGACGTGGGTACCGCAGGATCGAGATGTAAACCACGAGCAATATGATCATCGATCGTCTCCAACGTATCTATAATTTATGAAGTATTCATGCTATTATATTATCCGTCTTGGATGTTTAATGGGCTTTACTATGCACTTTTATATTATTTTGGGACTAACCTATTAACCCACCTAGTGCCGCTTACTTTTTTCCCTTGTTTGATGTTTTGCGTAAAAGGAATATCAAATGGAGTCCAAACGGAATGAAACCTTCGGGGCGTGATTTTGGAAACTAACGTGATCCAGAGACTTGAGTTGAAGTCGGGAAGCTTGAGGTGGCCATGAGGCAGGGAGGCGGGCCTGCCTCGGGCGCGCCCACCCTCGTGGGCCCCTCGTGGCTCCCCGACCGACTTCTTTTATATATATATATATATATATATATATATATATATATATATATATATATATATATATATATATATATATATATATATATATATCCATATACCCTAAAACATCGGGGAACACAATAGATTGGGAGTTCCGTCTGCAAGCCTATGTAGCCACTAAAACCAATCGGGACCTGTTAAGCACCTGCAGAGGGGGGATCCTCACCGGTGGCCATCCTCATCATCCCGACGCTCTCCATGACGAGAAGGGAGTAGTTTACCCTCGGGGCTGAGGGTATGTACCAAGAGCTATGTGTTTGATCTCTCTCTCTCTCTCTCTCTCTCTCTCTCTCTCGTGTTCTTGAGGTGGTACGATCTTGATGTATCGCGAGCTTTGCTATTATAGTTGGATCTTATGATGTTTCTCCCCCTCTACTCTCTTGTAATGGATTGAGTTTTCCCTTTGAAGTTATCTTATTGGATTGAGTCTCTATGGATTTGAGAACACTTGATGTATGTCTTGCATGTGCTTATCTGTGGTGACAATGGGATATCACGTGATCCACTTGATGTATGTTTTGGTGATCAACTTGCGAGTTCCGTGACCTCGTGAACTTATGCATAGGGGTTGGCACACGTTTTCGTCTTGACTCTTCGATAGAAACTTTGGGGCACTCTTTGAAGTACTTTGTGTTGGTTTGAGTAGATGAATCTGAGATTGTGTGATGCATATCGTATAATCATACCCACCGATACTTGAGGTGACACTGGAGTATCTAGGTGACATTAGGGTTTTGGTTGATTTGTATCTTAAGGTGTTATCCTAGTACGAACTCTATGATAGATCGAATGGAAAGAATATCTTCGTGTTATTTTACTACGGACTCTTGAATAGATCGATCAGAAAGAATAACTTTGAGGCGGTTTCGTACCCTAAATAATCTCTTCGTTTGTTCTCCGCTGTTAGTGACTTTGGAGTGACTCTTTGTTGCATGTTGAGGGATAGTTATATGATCCAATTATGTTATTATTGTTGAGAGAACTTGCACTAGTGAAAGTATGAACCCTAGGCCTTGTTTCCTAACATTGCAATACCGCTTACGCCACTTTTACCACTTGTTACCTTGTTGTTTTTATATTTTCAGATTACAAAAACTATATCTATCATCCATATTGCACTTGTATCACCATCTCTTCGCCGAACTAGTGCACCTATACAATTTACCATTGTATTGGGTGTGTTGGGGACACAAGAGACTCTTTGTTATTTGGTTGTAGGGTTGTTTGAGAGAGACCATCTACAACCAACGCCTCCCACGGATTGATAAACCTTAGCTCATCCACTTGAGGGAAATTTGCTACTGTCCTACAAACCTCTGCACTTGGAGTGAAGGAAATATGCCCTAGAGGCAATAATAAAGTTATTATTTATTTCTTATATCATGATAAATGTTTATTATTCATGCTATAATTGTATTAACCGGAAACATAATACTTGTGTGAATACATAAACAAAAAGAGTGTCACTAGTATGCCTCTACTTGACTAGCTCGTTGATCAAAGATGGTTATGTTTCCTAGCCATTGACATGAGTTGTCATTTGATTAACTGGATCACATCATTAGGAGAATGATGTGATTGGCTTGACCCATTCTGTTAGCTTAGCACTCGATCGTTTAGTATTCTACTATTGCTTTCTTCATGACTTATACATGTTCCTATGACTATGAGATTATGCAACTCCCGTTTACCGGAGGAACTCTTTGTGTGCTACCAAACGTCACAACGTAACTGGGTGATTATAAAGGTGCTCTACAGGTGTCTCCGAAGGTACTTGTTGGGTTGACGTATTTTGAGATTAGGATTTGTCACTCCGATTGTCGGAGAGGTATCTCTGGGCCCACTCGGTAATGCACATCACTATAAGCCTTGCAAGCATTGCAACTAATGAGTTAGTTGCGGGATGATGTATTACGGATTGAGTAAAGAGACTTGCTGGTAACGAGATTGAACTAGGTATTAAGATACCCACGATCGAATCTCGGGCAAGTAACATACCGATGACAAAGGGAACGACGTATGTTGTTATGCGGTTTGACCGATAAAGATCTTCGTAGAATATGTGGGAGCCAATATGAGCATCCAGGTTGCGCTATTGGTTATTGACCGGAGACGTGTTTCGGTCATGTCTACATAGTTCTCAAACCCGTAGGGTCCGCACGCTTACAGTTCGATGATGGTTATATTATGAGTTTATGTGTTCTGATGTACCGAAGATAGTTCGGAGTCCCGGATGTGATCACGGACATGACGAGGAGTCTCGAAATGGTCGAGACATAAATATTGATATATTGGAAGCCTATATTTGGATATCGGAAGTGTTCTGGGTGAAATCGGGATTTTACCGGAGTACCGGGGGTTACCGGAACCCCCCCGGGGGTTTAATGGGCCAAGATGGGCCTTAGTGGAGAAGAGGAGGGGCGGCCAGGGCAGGCCGCGCGCCCCCTCCCCCTCTAGTCCAAATTGGACAAGAAGGGGGCGCCCCCCTTTCCTTCCTCTCCCTCCTCCTTCCCCCTTCTTCCACTCCAACTAGGAAAGGAGGGAATCCTACTCCCGGTGGGAGTAGGACTCCTCCCTGGCGCGCCTCCTCCTGGCCGGCCGCCTCTCCCCCCTTGCTCCTTTATATACGGGGGCAGGGGGGCACCTCTAGACACAACAAAATCCCTTGGATCTCTTAGCCGTGTGCGGTACCCCCTCCACCATAGTCCACCTCGATAATATCGTAGCGGTGCTTAGGCGAAGCCCTGCATCGGTAGAACATCATCATCGTCACCACGCCGTCGTGCTGACGGAATTCTCCCTCAAAGCTCGGCTGGATCGGAGTTTGAGGGACGTCATCGAGTTGAACGTGTGCAGAACTCGGAGGTGCCGTGCGTTCGGTACTTGATCGGTCGGATCATGAAGATGTACGACTACATCAACCGCGTTGTGCTAACGCTTCCGCTTTCGTTCTATGAGGGTACGTGGACACACTCTCCCCTCTCGTTGCTATGCATCACCATGATCTTGCGTGTGCGTAGGAATTTTTTTGAAATTACTACGTTCCCCAACAATGGCATCCGAGCCTGGTTTTATGCGTAGATGTTATATGCACGAGTAGAACACAAGTGAGTTGTGGGCGATACAAGTCATACTGCTTACCAGCATGTCATACTTTGGTTCGGCTGTATTGTTGGATGAAGCGGCCCGGACCGACATTACGCGTACGCTTACGCGAGACTGGTTCTACCGACGTGCTTTGCACACAGGTGGCTGGCGGGTGTCAGTTTCTCCAACTTTAGTTGAACCGAGTGTGGCTATGCCCGGTCCTTGAGAAGGTTAAAACAACACTAACTTGACAAACTATCGTTGTGGTTTTGATGCGTAGGTAAGAACGGTTCTTGCTCAGCCTGTAGCAGCCACGTCAAACTTGCAACAACAAAGTAGGGGACGTCTAACTTGTTTTTGTAGGGCATGTTGTGATGTGATATGGTCAAGGCATGATGCTATATTTTATTGTATGAGATGATCATGTTTTGTAACTGAGTTATCGACAACTGGCAGGAGCCATATGGTTGTCGCTTTATTGTATGCAATGCAAACGCCCTGTAATGCTTTACTTTATCACTAAGCGGTAGGGATAGTCGTAGAAGCATAAGTTGGCGAGACGACAATGATGCTACGATGGAGATCAAGGTGTCGCGCCGGTGATGATGGTGATCATGACGGTGCTTCAGAGATGGAGATCACAAGCACAAGATGATGATGGCCATATCATATCACTTATATTGATTGCATGTGATGTTTATCTTTTATGCATCTTATCTTGCTTTGATTGACGGTAGCATTATAAGATGATCTCTCACTAAATTATCATGGTACAAGTGTTCTCCCTGAGTATGCACCGTTGTGAAAGTTCTTCGTGCTGAGACACCACGTGATGATCAGATGTGATAGGCTCTACGTTCAAATACAACGGGTGGAAAACAGTTGCACACGCGGAATACTTAGGTTAAACTTGAGATCCTAGCATATGCAGATATGTCCTCGAAACACTGAGAATGAAAGGTCGAGCATGAATCATATAGTAGATATGATCAATATGGTGATGTTCACCATTGAAACTACTCCATCTCACGTGATGATCGGACATGGTTTAGTTGATTTGGATCACGTGATCATTTAGATGACTCGAGGGATGTCTATCTAAGTGGGAGTTCTTAAGTAATATGATTAATTGAACTTAAATTTATCATGAACTTAGTACCTGATAGTATTTTGCTTGTCTATGTTGATTGTAGATAGATGGCTCGTGCTGTTGTTCCGTTGAATTTTAATGCGTTCCTTGAGAAAGCAAAGTTGAAAGATGATGGTAGAAATTACATGGACTGGGTCCGTAACTTGAGGATTATCCTCATTGCTGCACAGAAGAATTACGTCCTGGAAGCACCGCTAGGTGCCGGACCTGCCGCAGAGCAACACCGATGTTATGAGCGTCTGCGAGCAAAGCTGATGACTATTCGATAATTCAGTGTGCCATGCTTTACGGCTTAGAACTGGGACTTCAACGACGTTTTGAACATCCTGGAGCATATGAGATGTTCCAGGAGTTGAGGTTAATATTTCAAGCAAATGCCCGGATTGAGAGATATGAAGTCTCCAATAAGTTCTACAGTTGTAAGATGGAGGAGAATAGTTCTTTCAGTGAGCATATACTCAGAATGTCTAGGTATAACAATCACTTGATTCAACTGGGAGTTAATCTTCCGGATGATAGCGTCATTGACAGAATTCTTCAATCATTGCCACCAAGCTACAAGAGCTTTGTGATGAACTATAACATGCAAGGGATGGATAAGACGATTCCCGAGCTCTTCGCAATGCTAAAGGTTGCGGAGGTAGAAATCAAGGAGGAGCATCAAGTGTTGATGGTCAACAAGACCACCAGTTTCAAGAAAAGGGCAAAGGGAAGAAGAAGGGAACTTCAAGAAGAACAACAAACAACTTGCTGCTCAAGAGAAGAAACCCAAGTCTGGACCTAAGCACGAGGCCGAGTGCTTCTATAAGCAAAATGATGATCATCGAAGCGGAACTGCCCCAAGTATTTGGCGAATAAGAAGGATGGCAAGGTGAACAAAGGTATATGTGATATACATATTATTGATGTGTACCTTATTAATGCTCGAAGTAGCACCTGGGTATTTGATACTGGTTTTGTTGCTAATATTTGCAACTCGAAACAGGGACTACGGATTAAGCGAAGATTGGCTAAGGACGAGGTGACGATGCGCGTGGGGAATGGTTCCAAAGTCGATGTGATCGCGGTCGGCACGCTACCTCTACATCTACCTTCAGGATTAGTTTTAGACCTAAATAATTGTTATTTGGTGCCAGCTTTGAGCATGCACATTATATCCGGATCTTGTTTGATGCGAGACGGTTATTCATTTAAATCAGAGAATAATGGTTGCTCTATTTATATGAGTAATGTCTTTTATGGTCATGCACCCTTGAAGAGTGGTCTATTTTTATTGAATCTCGATAGTAGTGATACCCATATTCATATTATTGAAGACAAAAGATGCAGAGTTGATAATGATAGTGCAACTTATTTGTGGCACTGCCGTTTAGGTCATATTGGTGTAAAGCGCATGAAGAAACTCCATACTGATGGACTTTTGGAACCACTTGATTATGAATCACTTGGTACTTGCGAACTGTGCCTCATGGGCAAGATGACTAAAACGCCGTTCTCCGGAACTATGGAGCGAGCAACAGATTTGTTGGAAATCATACATACAGATGTATGTGGTCCGATGAATGTTGAGGCTCGCGGCGGGTTCGTTATTTTCTCACCTTCACAGATGATTTAAGCAGATATGGGTATATCTACTTAATGAAACATAAGTTTGAAACATTTGAAAAGTTCAAAGAAATTTCATAGTGAAGTTGAAAATCATCGTAACAAGAAAATAAAGTTTCTATAATCTGATCGTGGAGGAGAATATTTGAGTTACGAGTTTGGTCTTCATTTGAAACAATGTGGAATAGTTTCGCAACTCATGCCACCCGGGACACCACAGCGTAATGGTGTGTCCGAACGTCATAATCGTACTTTACTAGATATGGTGCGATCTATGATGTCTCTTACTGATTTACCACTATCGTTTTGGGGTTATGCTTTAGAGATGGCTGCATTCACGTTAAATAGGGCACCATCGAAATCAGTTGAGACGACGCCTTATGAACTGTGGTTTGGCAAGAGACCAAAGTTGTCGTTTCTTAAAGTTTGGGGCTGCGATGCTTATGTGAAAAAGCTTCAACCTGATAAGCTCGAACTCAAATCGGAGAAATGTGTCTTCATAGGATACCCAAAGGAAACTGTTGGGTACACCTTCTATCACAGATCTGAAGGCAAGACTTTTGTTGCTAAATTTGGATCCTTTCTAGAGAAGGAGTTTCTCTCGAAAGAAGTAAGTGGGAGGAAAGTAGAATTTGATGAGGTAACTGTACCCGCTCCCTTATTGGAAAGTAGTTCATCACAGAAACCGGTTCCTGTGACACCTACACCAATTAGTGACGAAGTTAATGATGATGATCATGAAACTTCGATCAAGTTATTCTTGAACCTCGTGAGGTCAACGAGTAAGATCCGCACGAGTGGTACGGTAATCCTATTCTAGAGGTTATGTTACTAGACCATGATGAACCTACGAACTATGAAGAAGCGATGGTGAGCCCAGATTCCGCAAAATGGCTTGAGGCCATGAAATCTGAGATGGGATCCATGTATGAGAACAAAGTGTGGACTTTGGTTGACTTGCCCGATGATCGGCAAGCCATTGAGAATAAATGGATCTTCAAGAAGAAGACTGACGCTGACAGTAATGTTACTGTCTATAAAGCTCGACTTGTTGCAAAAGGTTTTCGACAAATTCAAGGGATTAACTACGATGAGACTTTCTCACCCGTAGCGATGCTTAAGTTTGTCCGAATCATGTTAGCAATTGCCGCATTTTATGATTACGAAATTTGGCAAATGGAAGTCAAAACTGCATTCCTGAATGGATTTCTGGAAGAAGAGTTGTATATGATGCAACCGGAAGGTTTTATCGATCCAAAGGGAGCTAACAAAGTGTGCAAGCTCCAGCGATCCATCTATGGACTGGTGCAAGCCTCTCGGAGTTGGAATAAATGCTTTATTAGTGTGATCAAAGCATATGGTTTTATACAGACTTTTGGAGAAGCCTGTATTTACAAGAAAGTGAGTGGGAGCTCTGTAGCATTTCTGATATTATATGTGTATGACTTATTGCTGATTGGAAATGATAAAGAATCTCTGGATAGCATAAAGGGATACTTGAATAAGAGTTTTTCAATGAAGGACCTCGGTGAAGATGCTTATATATTGGGCATCAAGATCTATAGAGATAGATCAAGACGCTTAATTGGACTTTCACAGAGCACATACCTTGACAAAGTTTTGAAGAAGTTCAAAATGTATCAAGCAAAGAAAGGTTTTTGGCCTGTGTTACAAGGTGTGAAGTTGAGTAAGACTCAATGCCCGACCACTGCAGAAGATAAAGAGAAGATGAAAGATGTTCCCTATGCTTCAGCCATAGGCTCTATCATGTATGCAATGTTGTGTACCAGACCTGATGTGTGCCTTGCTATAAGTTTAGCAGGGAGGTACCAAAGTAATCCGGGAGCGGATCACGGGACAGCGGTCAAGAACATCCTGAAATACCTGAAAAGGACTAAGGATATGTTTCTCATTTATGGAGGTGACAAAGAGCTAGTCGTAAATGGTTACGTCGATGCAAGCTTTGACTCTGATCCGGACGATTCTAAATCGCAAACCAGATACGTATTTACATTGAACGGTGGAGCTGTAAGTTGGTGCAGTTCTAAACAAAGCTTTGTGGCGGGATCTACGTGTGAAGAGGAGTACATAGCTGCTTCGGAAGCAGGAAATGAAGGAGTCTGGATGAAGGAGTTCATATCCGATCTAGGTGTCATACCTAGTGCATCGGGTCCAATGAAAATCTTTTGTGACAATACTGGTGCAATTTCCTTGGCAAAGGAATCTAGATTTCACAAGAGAACCAAGCACATCAAGAGACGCTTCAACTCCATCCGGGATCAAGTCCAGGTGGGAGACATAGAAATTTGCAAGATACATACGGATCTGAATGTTGCAGACCCGTTGACTAAGCCTCTTCCACGAGCAAAATGATCAACACCAAGGCTCCATGGGTGTTAGAATCATTACTGTGTAATCCAGATTATTGACTCTAGTGCAAGTGGGAGACTAAAGGAAATGTGCCCTAGAGGCAATAATAAAATTATTATTTACTTCCTTATATCATGATAAATGTTTATTATTCATGCTAGAATTGTATTAACCGAAAACATAATACTTGTGTGAATACATAAACAAACAGAGTGTCACTAGTATGCCTCTACTTGACTAGCTCGTTGATCAAAGATGGTTATGTTTCCTAGCCATTGACATGAGTTGTCATTTGATTAATGGGATCACATCATTAGGAGAATGATGTGATTGACTTGACCCATTCCGTTAGCTTAGCACTCGATCGTTTAGTATTCTGCTATTGCTTTCTTCATGACTTATACATGTTCCTATGACTATGAGATTATGCAACTCCCGTTTATTGGAGGAACACTTTGTGTGCTACCAAACGTCAGAATGTAACTGGGTGATTATAAAGGTGCTCTACAGGTGTCTCCGAAGGTACTTGTTGGGTTGACGTATTTCGAGATTAGGATTTGTCACTTCAATTGTCGGAGAGGTATCTCTGGGCCTACTCGGTAATGCACATCACTATAAGCCTTGCAAGCATTGCAACTAATGAGTTAGTTGCGGGATGATGTATTACGGAAAGAGTAAAGAGAGTTGCTGGTAACGAGATTGAACTAGGTATTAAGATACCGACGATCGAATCTCGGGCAAGTAACATACCGATGACAAAGGGAACGACGTATGTTTTTTTGACTGGGTTTTTTTTTGACTGGGGGGAACAACGTATGTTGTTATGTGGTTTGACCGATAAGGATGTTCGTAGAATATGTGGGAGCCAATATGAGCATCCAGGTTCCGCTATTGGTTATTGACCGGAGACGTGTCTCGGTCATGTCTACATAGTTCTCGAACCCGTAGGGTCCGCACGCTTAAAGTTCGATGACGGTTATATTATGAGTTTATGTGTTTTGATGTACCGAAGATAATTTGGAGTCCCGGATGTGATCACGGACATGACGAGGAGTCTCGAAATGCTCGAGACATAAAGATTGATATATTGGAAGCCTATATTTGGATATCGGAAGTGTTCCGGGTGAATTCGGGATTTTACCGGAGTACCGGGGGTTACCGGAACCCCCCCGGGGGTTTAATGGGCCAAGATGGGCTTTAGTGGAGAACAATAGGGGCGCCCAGGGTAGGCCGCGCGCCCCCTCCCCCTATAGTCTGAATTGGACAAGGAGGGGGGGGGGGGCGCCCCCCTTTCCTTCCTCTCTCCCTCCTCCTTCCCCCTTCTCCTACTCAAACTAGGAAAGGAGGGAGTCCTAGTCCCGGTGGGAGTAGGACTCCTCCCTGGCGCGCCTCCTCCTGGCCGGCCGCCTTTCCCCCCTTGCTCCTTTATATACGGGGGCAGGGGGGCACCTCTAGACACAACAATTGATCCCTTGGATCTCTTAGCCGTGTGCGGTGCCCCCCTCCAGCATAGTCCACCTCGATTATATCGTAGCGGTGCTTAGGTGAAGCCCTGTGTTGGTAGAACATCATCATCGTCACCACGCCTTCATGCTGACGGAGTTCTCCCTCAAAGCTCGGCTGGATCAGAGTTCGAGGGACGTCATCGAGTTGAACGTGTGCAGAACTCGGAGGTGCCGTGCGTTCGGTACTTGATCGGTCAGATCATGAAGATGTATGACTACATCAACCGCGTTGTGCTAACGCTTCCGCTTTCGGTCTACGAGGGTACGTGGACACACTCTCCCCTCTCATTGCTATGCATCACCATGATCTTGCGTGTGCGTAAGAATTTTTTTGAAATTACTACGTTCCCCAACATGGAGGCCCAACAACGTCTACAGGAAGAAGGTTGCGTAGTAGACATCAAGCTCTTTTCTGGCGCTGTTGCCGGGGAGGTGAGTGCTTGAAGGTATATCTTTAGATCTTGCAATTGAATCTTTTAGTTTCTTGTTTTATAACTAGTTTAGTTTATAAAAGAAAACTACAAAAAAATGAAATAAAGGTTGCCTCATATGCTTCATCTTTTTAATGTCTTCCGTGAAAATAAGGATTCCGATAAATGTGCTCAATTGCTAGAGGAAGAATGCATTAAAATGTTTGGCACTAAATTTTGAATGATGAGCATGATTGCAATGTTGTTAGTATGAATTCCTTGAATATTCATGATGCTAATGATATGCAAAGCCACAAGCTTGGGAAGCTATGTTTGATGAAGATGTTATTTTTGTCCCCAAGTTTTGATGAGCAAATTTATTATGATGAAAGCATGCCTCCTATTTATGATGATTATTGTGATGACACGTATGCTATAAAGAATAAAGATAACTATGAAACTTGTCATCATTTTAATTTTCAATTGGATCATGCTTCACATGATAGTTATTTTGTTGAGTTTGCTCCCACTACTATTCATGAGAACAAATTTGCTTATGTGGAGAGTAGTAAAAAATTATGCAAGTAGATCATGAAAAGAATGTTTTATGTGCTTGTTATATGGTTGAATTCATTCCTGATGCTACTGAAAATTATTATGAGAGAGGATCATATGCTTCTACATATTGCAATAATATCAAGTTTCCTCTCTATGTGTTGAAAATCTTGAAGTTATGCTTGTTTTGCCTTCCTATGCTAGTTGATTATTGTTCCCATAAGTTGTTTGCTCACAAAATCCCTATGCATAGGAAGTGGGTTAGACTTAAATGTGCTAGTCATATTCTTCATGATGCTCTCTTTATATTTGAATTCTTATCTTTTAGGTGAGCATCATTGAAATCATCATGCCTAGCTAGGGGCGTTAAACGTTAACGCTTGTTGGGAGGCAACCCAATTTTATTTTTGTTCCTTGCTTTTTGTTCCTGTTTAGTAATAAATAAATCATCTAGCCTCTGGTTAGATGTGGTTTCATGTTTTAATTAGTGTTTGTGCCAAGTAAGACCTATAGGATTTTCTTGGATGATAATTATTTGATCTTGCTGAAAAAGACAGAAACTTTCTGCTCACAAAAACAATTGTTAAAAATCACACGAAAGTGATGAAATACTTATTCCAATTGCAGTAGATAAATAATCAAATTATATAGGTCTTCCTACTTTGGCAGATTTTTCTGAGTTCCAGAAGTTTGCGTTTGATGCAGATTACTACAGACTGTTCTGTTTTTGACAGATTCTGTTTTCTATGTGTTGTTTGCTTATTTTGATGAATCTATGAGTAGTATCGGAAGGTATGAACCATAAATAAGTTGGAATACAGTAGATATTACACCAATATGAATTTAGAATGAGTTCACAACAGTACCTAAGTGGTGATTTATTTTCTTATACTAACAGAGCTTACGAGTTTTCTGTTGAGTTTTGTGTTGTGAAGTTTTCAAGTTTTGGGTAAAGATTCGATGGACTATGGAATAAGGAGTGGCAAGATCCTAAGCTTGGGGATGCCCAAGGCACCCCAAGGTAATATTCAAGGACAACCAAGAGCCTTAGCTTGGGGATGCCCCGGATGGCATCCCTCTTTAAATCTTCGTTCATCGGTAACTTTACTTGGAGCTATATTTTTATTCACCACATGATATGTGTTTTGCTTGGAGCATCATTTTATTTGTTAGTATTTGCTTGCTGTTATTTAGAATAATGTTTTCATCTTTATTTTCAATAAAATGTCAAGGATAGCCTTTACCATGCTTATTTTGCAAGTATACATGTTGTTGTTTCAAAACAGAAAGTTTATCGTTGTTGCAAAAATTCCCTAGAAAAGCCAGAATATGATAAAATGTTGAATTTTTTTGCATAATAAGCTCTGATAAATTTTCTACAGTGTGGTAGAATTTCATAATGTTTGGAGTTAGGGAAGTATGATGAATCTTGCATTCTTTACAGACTGTACTGTTTTGGCAGATTGCTGTTATGTTTGCATTGTTTGCATATGTCTGCTTGTTTAATGATTCTATTTGAGGATAGGAGTATTAAATATGCAGAGGCATTTAGTATGCAATGTTGAATAATAATTTTAGTGATTTTTTACAGTAGATAATGATAAGGTTTTTGCATTGGTTTATACTAATTTATCTCACGAGTTCTTGTTGAGTTTAGTGTGGATGAAGCTTTCGAGATTTAGGAAACTGTGATATGAGAGGAATTAAGCAGACACAAAAGCTCAAGCTTGGGGATGCCCAAGGCACCCCAAGATAATATTTCAAGAAGTCTCAAGCATCTAAGCTTGTGGATGCCCCTGTAGGCATCCCACCTTTCTTCTTCAACAATTATCGGTTAGTATCGGTTGAGCCTAAGTTTTTGCTTCTTCACATGATGAGTGCTATCCTTGAAATGTCGTTTTATTTTGTTTTGCTTTCTGTTTGAATAAAATATCAAGATCTGAAATTCTTAAATGAGAGAGAGTCTTCACATAGCTACATAATTATTTAACTACTCATTGATCTTCACTTATATCTTTTTGGAGTAGTTTGTCATTTACTCGCGTGCTTCACTTATATCCTATGAGTAAATGGTTGAATGATTTGAATGTCATAAATCTGAAATTATATATGTTATGCTTATCCCATGGGGAGTAATGCCTTTACATATAAGAAGTAGATGTGGTAAATTTATTGAAGGTTAGCAAACATTGTATTGGTCACTCGAACAATTCATGAAAGAATATTGAAGGAAGAGAGATTTCACATATAAATATACTATCTTGGACATCTTCTATGATTGTGAGCCCCATTAATTATTTTCAAACCTGAGCAAATTAGTTGAAGTTGGACAAGGAAGACAACATAATGAGTTATGCTTGGGTATATTTGTATAGAAGTTATATTGTTATGGATCCTCTAACATGTGGTGCTTGCTATGTAGAATCCTTTGCTAGCCAAAATATCTGTACTAAGTGGGAATACTGCTTGTGCATCCAAATTCCTTGAACCAAGTTTCTTCCATGAGTGTCAACCATATCTACCTATATGCGGTATTTACCTGCCATTCCAAGTAAATTTGCATGTGCCAAACTCTAGACCTTCAAATAATAATCTGTTTTGTATGTCCTAATCGCTCATGTAGCGATTAGGGGTTGTCGATATCTTCCATGCTAGGTGGGTTATTCTCACGATGAGTGGACTCCGCTCATCATTCACGAGAAAATGGCTGGTAACTGGATGCCCAGTCCTATGATCAAAAGATCAAAAACAAAATCGCAAATAATTTAAACAAAACTCCCCAGGAATGTTGATAGTTGAAAGGCACCCGTTGTTTTGGACAAGCCGTGGAGTGTGAATGTTGGTGGAGGGGAGTAAAACTTTACCTTTCTGCATGGGAACCGCCTATAATGTATCTAGTATGGAAGATATTGGGAACTCTTGGTCGTTATGTTGACAATGAAAGCATACCTCTCAAAATTATTTTCATCACTTTTTAGCTTGAGCTCGGGCACCTTTGCAAATCCCGATTCCTCTCTCGAAGGGCCTATCTTTTACTTTTATGCAAGAGTCAAGAGTATTCCTTCTCATTCCAACCTACTCTTTAGTTGGCAAACATCATGTGGTGGAGAAAGATCTAAGCATATATGGCCATTCAAATATATTTGAGCATGAATTATTATTGTTGACATTAGCCTTGAGGTAAAAGGTTGGGAGGCGAAACATTAAGCCCCTATCTTTCTCTGTGTTTGATGAATACTATTTGTTCTAAAAATATGCTTTGAATGGTAGCAATCATGGAAGACTAAATGATAGTTGGGTATGTGAAGTTTGCTGAATCAAAGCTCTAACATAGACTCTTCCTGAAAATAAGATGAATTGTTATTGTTTGATGACTAATAACACGATTTGTTAGTTTTCAAGAAAGTTTATGATCTATATTTCAACATGTGAATAGCTTGTTACTTGATCATGAAAAGCTTTATGATATGAGACACTGTTATGATATATGATGATGCTAGAAAATGTGATTGAAATTATCATTGATCAAACTTGGGCACCTGCTAGCATTCACACTTCATAAATTATTTCTTTTATCATTTACCTACTCGGGGACGAGGAGGAATTAAGCTTGGGGATGCTGATACGTCTCCAACGTATCTACAATTTATGAAGTATTCATGCTATTATATTATCCATCTTGGATGTTTAATGGGCTTTACTATGCACTTTTATATTATCTTTGGGACTAACCTATTGACCCAGAGCCCAGTGCTAGTTTCTGTTTTTTCCCTTGTTTCAGTGTTCCGCTGAAAAGGAATATCAAACGGAGTCCAAACGGAATGAAACCTTCAGGAGCGTGATTTTTGGAACGAACGTGATCCAGGAGACTTGGAGTTGAAGTCAGGGAAGCTTCGAGGTGGCCATGAGGCAGGGAGGCGGGCCTGCCCCTAGGCGCGCCCCCACCCTCGTGGGCCCCTCGTGGCTCCCCTGACCAACTTCTTTTGCCTATATATATATATCCATATACCCTAAAACCATCAGGGAACACAATAGATTAGGAGTTCCGTCGCTGCAAGCCTATGTAGCCACCAAAAACCAATCGAGATCCTGTTCCGGCACCCTACAGGAGGGGGGATCCCTCACCGGTGGCCATCCTCATCATCCCGACGCTCTCCATGACGAGAAGGGAGTAGTTTACCCTCGGGGCTGAGGGTATGTACCATTAGCTATGTGTTTGATCTCTCTCTCTCTCTCTCGTGTTCTTGAGGTGGTACGATCTTGATGTATCGCGAGCTTTGCTATTATAGTTGGATCTTATGATGTTTCTCCCCCTCTACTCTCTTGTAATGGATTGAGTTTTCCCTTTGAAGTTATCTTATTGGATTGAGTCTCTATGGATTTGAGAACACTTGATGTATGTCTTGCATGTGCTTATCTGTTGTGACAATGGGATATCACGTGATCCACTTGATGTATGTTTTGGTGATCAACTTGCGTGTTCCGCGACCTCGTGAACTTATGCATAGGGGTTGGCACACGTTTTCATATTGACTCTCCGGTAGAAACTTTGGGGTGCTCTTTGAAGTACTTTGTGTTGGTTTGAGTAGATGAATCTGAGATTGTGTGATGCATATCGTATAATCATACCCACGGATACTTGAGGTGACATTGGAGTATCTAGGTGACATTAGGGTTTTGGTTGATTTGTATCTTAAGGTGTTATTCTAGTACTAACTCTATGATAGATCGAACGGAAAGAATAGCTTCGTTATTTTACTACAAACTCTTGAATAGATCGATCGTAAAGAATAACTTTGAGGTGTTTTCGCACCTACAATAATCTCTTCGCTTGTTCTCCGCTATTAGTGACTTTGGAGTGACTCTTTGTTGCATGTTGAGGGATAGTTATATGATCCAATTATGTTATTATTGTTGAGAGAACTTGCACTAGTGAAAGTATGAACCCTAGGCCTTGTTTCCTAGCATTGCAATACTGTTTACACTCACTTTTACCACTTGTTACCTTGCTGTTTTATATTTTCAGATTACAAAACCTATATCTATCATCCATATTGCACTTGTATCACCATCTCTTCGCGAACTAGTGCACCTATACAATTTACCATTGTATTGGGTGTGTTGGGGACACAAGAGACTCTTTGTTATTTGGTTGCGGGTTGTTTGGAGAGACCATCTTCAACCTCGCCTCCCACGGATTGATAAACCTTAGGTCATCCACTTGAGGGAAAGTTGCAACTGTCCTACAAACCTCTGCACTTGGAGGCCCAACAACGTCTGCAAGAAGAAGGTTGCATAGTAGACATCAATCACCGACTTGGCCATGATGACCGTGCCGAAAGTGCTCACACCTCCTCCAAGGAGTGGGTCCTATGTGCCTCGGCAGCATGATGACAGACGCCCTCACAGTGGCGAGCGAAGAGTACCAGTCGATCCAAGGGAGCCGGGCTTTGATGCGAGATCTATTCTCGTTCAAGGTCTGGTTGACAGGAACAGGGCGCACAGAGAGGGCCATGACAGAAATCACCCGACTGGCAGCAGAGTGCATGTTTCAGGTCCAGAGTGTTTTAGCAGAGCCATCAGGGCCGCAGTGATTCCTCCCAACTTCAGGTTGGCGACTAGAGTCAACAAGTTCACTGGTGAGTCCAAGCCTGACACTTGGCTTGAGGATTACCGAGTGGTTGTACAGATTGGTGGCGGCAATGATGAAGTGGCTATGAAGCACCTTCCTCTGATGTTGGAAGGCTCGGCCAGAGCATGGTTGAATCAGTTGGCACCTGGCAGTATATTCAGTTGGGAGGAACTTCGCTCAGTGTTTGTCGAACTTTTGAGGGTACTTGCAAGCGACCAGCGGGGTTAATGTAATTGCAGCATTGTGTGCAATAACCGAGTGAAACCCGAGAGATTTCATTCAGAGGTGGACCACCTTGCACCACACAATGGAAAATGTCCGAGCATCAAGCGGTTTGTGCCTTCAAGGAAGGCGTGAAGTATCGAGAACTAGTCACGAAGTTCGGTCGGATAGGAGATATGTCCTTGACTCGGATGATGGAAATAGCCACTCGACGCTAACAGAGAAGAAGAGGATCGACTCAACCAGTGGAAAGAACAAACCAATCGGTCAGACACGGCGGAGGTACTTCCAATCGGAAGCAGAAGCGAAGGCCGAGCCACTGCTCCTGGTGAAGCTTTAGTTGTGGCTCAAGGAAAGTTCAAGGGAAGCCCAAAGGGCCCGGACCCCCAAGAAGGTGAGAGATCAAGCCGAAATGATGTGTTGGATTTACCATGCCACATTCACACCAAGAAAGATGAAGAGGGTAATCTCATTTACCTAAACATACCACTCGACAGTGTCGACTCCTGATCTAGCAATTCCGAGAGAAGCAACCCAATGAGAAGGAAAAGGAGTTGGACAAAGAGAAGGATAAGGAAGAAGATGATGATGGTTTTCCCAACGTCAATTCCACTCTGATGATTTTTTTTGATGTTGAAAGCAAAAGTCGATTGAAAGTTATCAACAGAGAAGTGAACAAGGTTGCTCCGGCAACACCCAGTTATTTGAAGTGGTCTCAGACTGCCATCACATTTGACCAGTCTGATCACCCGACACGTATAGCCACCCCTGGGAGGAAAGCATTGGTGGTCAACCCAGTAGTTGAAGGCACTCGACTGACCAGAGTGCTAATGGATGGTGGTAGCGGCCTGAATATCCTTTATGCTGAAACCTTGAAGGGAATGGGCATTCCGATGTCCAAGCTTAGTGAAAGCAATATGAGTTTCCATGGCGTTATACCTGGCAAGAAGGCTGAATCACTCGGCCAGATCGCCCTTGACGTGGTTTTCGGTGATTCCAAGAATTACCGCAAAGAAAAGTTGACATTTGAAGTAGTGGATTTCCAGAGTGCTTATCATGCTATTCTGGGTAGGCCTGCTTATGCACGTTTTATGGCTCAACCATGCTACGTGTACCTCAAACTGAAGATGCCTGGTCCCAGAGGAGTGATCACCATCACTGGCAATCGGCAGAAGGCAGAAGAGTGCTTTCAGAAGGGCTCAAAAATCGTCAATGCACAAATGGCAGCAGTCGAAATGCAAGAATACCGGAAGAATGCAGATCCGAGTGATTTGTTGCGAGCTAAGAAGCCTGCCACAGATTCGCATTTCAGTCAGACGATGAAAGGAAACCAATTCATATTCACCCGATCGATCCTAATGCTGCTCCTACTCATATCTCAACATCACTCGACAGCAAATAGGAAGAAGCGCCATCCAGTTCCTCCGTGAGAACTCGACATCTTTGCATGGAAACCTTCGACATTCCGGTGTATCCAGGGACTGGCTGAGCACCGTTTGCGAGTCGACCCGAAAGTGAAAACGGTCAAGGAACATCTTCGACGGTCCACCATGCAGAAGAGAAAGGCAATTGGTGAGGAAGTGGATCGGCTCCTGGCAGCTGAGTTCATCCAAGAGATTTACCACTCCGAGTGGCTCGCCAATGTTGTCATGGTCCCCAAGATGGATGACTCACTTCGTATGTGCATTGACTTCAAGCATATCAATCGGGCCTGCCTGAAAGATCATTTTCCTCTCCCCCGCATCGACCAGATCATCGACTCGACTGCGGGGTGTGAGCGTTTGTCTTTTCTGGACGCCTATTCCGGGTATCATCAGATCTGACTGTATGAACCCGATGAGATAAAAACAGCTTTCATCACTCCATTCGGATGCTTTTGTTATGTCACCATGCCATTCAGTCTCAAGAACGCTGGTGCCACATTTATGAGGATGATTCAGAAGTGTCTGCTCACTCAAATCAGTCGGAATGTGGAAGCGTATATGGATGACATTGTGGTCAAGTCAAGTAAAGGTTCCGACCTACTGACTGACCTTGCTGAAACCTTTGCCAACCTGAGAAGGTATGATATCAAGCTTAATCCTTCAAAGTGCACATTCGGAGTTCCTGGTGGAAAGTTACTCGTTTTTCTCGTTTCTGAACGAGGGATCGACGCGAACCCAGAGAAAGTTGGTGCCATACTCCGGATGAAGCGCCCTGTGCGTGTGCATGACGTCCAGAAGCTTACTGGTTGCTTGGCTGCCTTGAGTCGATTCATCTCTCGCCTCGGTGAAAAGGCATTGCCTCTTTACCGACTGATGAAGAAGTCTGATAAGTTTGAGTGGACTCTGAAGTCGGCGCAGCGCTTGCGAGCTCAAAGCCCTGCTTTCCACCCAGCCGGTGCTCGCTGCCCCACTCAGCAAAGAGCCTTTACTGCTTTATATTGCAGCCACTGGACAAGTTGTCAGTACAGTACTCACTGTCGTGCGGGAAGAAGAAGGAAAAGCCTATAAAGTTCAGCGCCCAGTATACTATGTTTCTGAAGTCCTGACTCCATCCAAGCAATGATATCGGCATTATCAGAAGCTTTTCTATGGAATTTACATGACCACAAAGAAGGTTGCACATTATTTCTCTGACCACTCCATTACAGTCGTCAGCGACGCACCATTGTCAGAAATTCTGAACAACAGAGATGCAACTGGTCGAGTGGCGAAGTGGGCGATTGAACTCCTTCCCTTGGATATCAAGTTTGAGGCAAATAAAGCTATCAAGTCCCAAGCAATAGCAGATTTCCTCGCCGAGTGGGTCGAACAGCAACTGCTGACTCAGATTCACTCAGAGCATTGGACCATGTTCTTTGATGGATCCAAGATGTTGAATGCTTCCGGTGCTGGGGTGGTATTGGTATCTCCCCGAGGTGACAAACTCAGCTATGTTCTCCAGATTCATTTTGACTTCTCCAACAATGAAGCTGAATATGAGGCACTTCTGTACGGGTTGCATATGGCCATTTCACTCGGCGTCCGTCGCCTCATGGTCTACGACGACTTGGATTTGGTGGTTAATCAAGAAATGAAGGAGTGGGACGTCAGAAGCCCGGCTATGACTGGCTATTGTAATGCAGTGAGAAAGTTAGAGAAGAAGTTTGAGGGGTTAGAGCTCCATCACATACCCCGACTAAAAAATCAAGCAGCTGATGATTTGGCAAAGATAGGTTCCAAGAGGGAGGCCATTCCCAGCAATGTGTTTTTGGAACATATTCATGCACCTTCAGTTCAGGAAGATCCTTTCACTAAAGAGCCCCCACAACCAAAGAGTGCCACTGATCCGACTGAAGTCGAAGTCCCAGCCGTGGTCGACTTGATGATGGAGGTTTTGGTTATCACTCCCGACTGGAAAGTGCCGTACATAGCGTACATTCTTAGGAAGGAACTCCCAGAGGATGAAGAAGAGGCTCGAGAGATCATCCATCGATCCAAAGCCTTTACTGTGATAAGAGGACAGCTGTTCAAAGAAAGTGTAACCGAGTCGGCCGAAATGCATAACACGGAAGAAGGTCGAGTGGTCCTCAACGACATCCACTCGGGACCTGTGGTCACCATGCTTCTCTCGGACCATTGTGGCCAAAGATTACCGAGGGGATTTTATTGGCCACGAGCAAATGAAATGGCGAAAGAAATAGTCGACAAATGTGAAGGTTGCTAGTTTTACTCCAACATGTCTCACAAGCCTGCATCAGCCCCGAAGACCATTCCACTCGTCTGGCCCTTTGCTGTTTGGGGATTGGATATGGATGGGCCTCTGAGGACTGGTAGGAGCGGCTTCACTCATGTGCTCGTGGCAGTCGACAAGTTTACTAAATGGATTGAAGCCAAGCCTATCAAAAATTGTTAAGGCATATCTCTCTAGATGTAGTTTTGGTGATTGATGACAACATGTTTGCAGACTAATCGTGTGCTTTAAGCATTTCAGAGATTCATCCTTTGGCACGAGACGATTTCCTTCCCCTCAGAGTGTTATTCAAGACGGTGTAGCTCTTTCTTTTCTATTTTTGTGAACTAGTTCCGTAGGAGTCACTATACTATCAAGAGGGGGTCCGCTTTGGTAAGGCTAGGGTGGAATCAACACGTACACATCCTTTTCACACCCTCTGAGCCTTTCCACTTCAATGGAGAACTCATTCCCCTTCCTATGTGCATCATTTGGTCCCAGTGTAGTATCTGCGGTGCCCAGCGATAGTACCACTTGGGAGTCACAGGCAGTACCGCCGGTGGGTCCTCACTGTAGTACCGCCGAGGTACCTGCTCCTACAGCGTCGACTCGAGGTCGCTTCGTGTTGGATTGTGCGGCACTAAGCGTGGCAGAGAGCGGTAGTCAGCTCATGAGCAAAGATATCGCCTCTACCACCGCTGCAGTACCGCTTTGGGTCCAACTCTTGCTCTCTCGCCAGCCCTCCCAGACTGCACAGCAAGATGCTGCGAGAGGCCAGTAATACCGCCCAGCCTGGCAGTAGTACCGCCCACTCCTGGTAGTACCGCCTCTCTGGGCTGTTTAGGGGGTAACGGTTGGATTGTTCCCCCTATAAAAGGGTCTTCTTCTCCAAAGTTGACCTACCTCTTCCCCCAAAAGCTCCATTGTTTCTCCAAGCTCCATTTTCACCCGATCTCTCTCCCTAGCCAATCAAACTTGTTGATTTGCTCGGGATTGGTCGAGAAGGCCCCGATCTACACTTCTGTCAGGACCCCGATTCCAAGTCACGTCGACCTAGCCGGTAACACCTCATATCACTTTGCGGCCTCACGCACGGTATTCCCACGGGTGTCGCCTTACCCTGGCCCGGGACCGTTTGCGTCTTTTGGCTCACGTATATGACAGTGTCGCTAGCATCCACATGACAAAGAACCCGGGCCGACATGGCTAGTCGTGAACCCAAAGCGGCGCTAACCTATGGGGACAGGCATACATGAATCACATCGAGCATGTCGGTCATCAACGTATGTATTCGGGCTGTAGCACTTGGGCTATGAGGACTCCGGTATCCCGGCTGTAGCAGGCTAAGGCAGGACTCGAATACCACCGTGTGACGCTTCCCGAAGGGACGGACATAGGAACAAAGTGAAACACATGCCGCCAGTCAAGTGTCCAAGCGGTAGTCTGGGCTAGCAGGACTCGGTGAACCGGGCTGTAGCGGACTACTATCGCTCGAAAGCACGAGACTACATTTCCCCATATGAGAGGCTGCCAAGGATAGACAACTAGTTTGTCGGATCCCACTCATACCAAGCATTTCAATCATACACAATATGCCGATATGAGTAAATACAACAAGGCATCACAACAAAACTCTACAACTCAAGTACTTTATTTAAGAGGCTCCGAGGAGCCATACATAACATATTCATACAGGTAGGGGTCACATGACCCAACACTCAAGTCATACAATCATACAAGCACATGCGGAAGCAAACTAGTCTCGAGTACGACTCTAGAAAGAAAGAAAGCTTGTTGGAGCCTTTCTATCTACAATGGCCCTTCACAAGTCCGAGATCACCACCGGTGGCTAGCTCACTCGTCGAAGTCGAGATCTACATAGAATCCATCGGAGGGTAGTGTTGTCCTCTGAAAAACATTAATTAAGCAAACATGAGTACGGAGGTACTCAAAGAAGTCTTACCACAAAATCCTATCATACATGCACATTCTCAAGAAGGTGGTGGAGTTATTTGCAAGACGCCAGCTTTGACTCTTGGCTAAGCTATCCCACGTGACACCACTTTGTAAAGCATTTGTCGTGCACCCAGTCCACTAAACACCATCACAATACTCCACTGTGGATCCTCTCTCGTCATCACACGAGAGGGCCATCCACGATACTCACACTTATCTTGAGGCTTTTAGCAGTATCCATTTACTTGTCTATGAACTGATATAGGTAACCCGAAGTCCTTCTCCGTGGACACGACTATTCAATAGATCATATTAAACCCTGCAGGGTGTACTTCTTCACACACGCCTCACCACTTACCACCGTTTACACGACATGTACTCGCAACCTTCAAGCGGAAGCCCAACGTGGGTGTCGGCCACAGCCTACCTAAACACTCAAGTCCCTAGTCCAGTTTATTGCCTATTCGGTTCCATCCGCAGGAGTCCGCCGAGGTTTCCCATACAGCCCGAACGATGTGTGCGGGTTCCCGAGATACCAAACGGGCACTCGGTACACCGGGCCACGTGCCTACCGCAACACAACCCACCCCTAAGGTCAGCGTTGCATGCGGCCCCCAACATGCTACAAACACCAGAAACTACTTGCAACTCCCGGACTGAGAACAAGGGTGGTTAAGAAGCCGAGAGGGTCAATTAAGGATCCCAATGCGTGGTAGTAACTGTTTCATGGATCACAAACACAGATCTCAGTTCTTAGGATCGGCTTCAATGAAACAACCCACCATGTACTCCTACATGGCCTCTCATCGATACCTTTACCAAATCGTGTTCAACACTTTCACTCTCGAACCAACACAACCTTTCACTCCAGTTCATCATCCCGATGAGCCAGACCTGACACAACTCTAAGCATAGCAAGCATAGCATGGTAGGAATCACAAACATGGCTCAATCAACTCCTACACATACTAGTGGGTTTCATCTAGTTACCGTGGCAATGACAGGTCATGCAAAGGAAGTGGGTTCAGCTACCGCAGCACACAACAGTTTGAATCACGTTGTCTTAATGCAGAAACGAGAGCGAAGCGAGAACATGGGTTTGTATCGGAATGATCAATGAGTTGCTTGCCCGATGGAACGGGGTAGAGTACTGCCCTCAGATGGATAGTCGAGGTTATCCTCGAAGCGTAACCTATCACGAAAAGCATACCGAAAGTAAACACACATGACAATATGCAACAATATGATGCATGCTATGACATGGCAATATGGATGTGTGTTGGCCTAATGCAAGCTAAAACAATAGGGGATGAACTCATTTGAATCAAAGATTCAAATGATAGCTCATTTGAATCAAAGATTCAAATGATAGCTCATTTGAAATAACCCTAAAGGTGCATTATCTTATTCTGGTTAAACAGCAAGGTTAACTTGATTTAAGATTCATGAAACCTGTACCAATGGATAGAATGGATTTTTCTGATCATTTTTCATATATAAATCTTTGCATTTAGAGTTACAGGTTAAAAGTTATAAGCATTTGAAATTTGAGTTATATTCTGGAATTTACTGTATTAGAATAAATCCAGAAATTAGATTAATGCGCCACCATGCGTCGAGATGACGTCGTGGTCAACGGAGACGTCCAGGTCAAACCTGAGAGGGGTCCCGTGTGTCGTGATAATTAGCTTAACTAATGTTTAATTAAAACTAAACCTATTTAGTTAGCGGTGTGGGCCCCATCTCTCGCTGACCCATCGAGTCAACCAGGCCCACGTGGTCAAAGTCCACGCCGGCTGCACCGGCGACTAGTCACGCGAGCCCGACGCCGGCGGAGGAAGTGCTTTTGGCGATTCCGTGACCAAATGAGTCAGCGGAGGGTGGCTACTGGTAGCTGGGAGCAAGCCCGCTGTTGGTGGAGCCGGTTGGGGTCGGGTGGCGGAGTTGGCGCCGGCGACGAGCTAGGCGGCCGCCGGGGTTCGGCCGAAGACGAACTCGGGGCTAGAGGGGTCGGTGAGGTGCGAGGAGTGCATGGTTAGACCCCATGGGGTGCGGTCAGTGTGATGGACACCATGGGGTGGCCGGAGAGTGACCGGGAGCACGTCGGCGGGTGCGGGTGAGCGTGGTTCGGTTGCTACGCTGCACGAGAGCGAGAGAGAGAGGGAAGGGGAGGTAGATGGGCTCACGGGCGACGCGTAGGAGCTCTCGTCGAGGTCGGGGACGGACCGGAGCGACGACGGCGTTGAAGGGGATCTCCGACGACGGTGGACTCGGTCGAGGGCGGTGTGGTGGATTCGGGGCACTAAAGCGAGCGGGGCTCGGCTGGTTCGGGGTAGTGGAGTGCGGCGGAGCTCCTGGACAAGGTGAGGAGGAGCACGGACGGCGGGGAGCACGGTTCTGACGATGGTCTTGGCGGCAAGGCGGCCAAGGCGGGGAGCACGAGGGAGAGGAACCGGGAGGAGAGGAGGTGTCCAGGGGTTCGGGGAGAGAGAGAGGCGATCCTCGGTGGCAGGTGGCGAGAGGAGCGGTGAGTCGGGCGACCAGGTGCGTGGCACCCATGCGGTGCCTGGCCGCCGAAAGCACTGGCTGCTGCTCAAGCTGAGCCAAGCAGCTGTTGCTGGCTGCTGGGCTGCTGGGCAGGCCAGTGGGGGCAGTGGGAGGCGCCAGTAGGTCTTTTTCCCTTTTATCTTTTTCTAATTTTCTGCAACTTTGTGGAGTTTTCTAAAATACCAAAATAGTTTTAAAATTCACCAAAATGCTCCTGGTCCATTGTTGAAATATTTCCAACATGAAACATTTTGGTTTGGCAATTTTGGGCATTTGAAATATTTTATATAATTTGAAATGCTCAAGTTCAAAAACTTATGAATTAATCCAAGGACCTTTGATGACCTAGAAAATGATGCACCACTTTTGACATAGGCTCAACCAAAGCAAAGATGATGAGCATTTTGAAGGGCATTTCAGGTTCATTGAAATAATTTTTAGTAAACCCTAGTTGAATTAAGGGGGGGGGGGGTGTTCTGGGGGTTTCCTGCCTTCCCCATTTCAAATTTAAATGAAATTTAAACATGATGCACACCCTAATGCATGGTCTAACTGGGATGTGACAACTCACCCCCACTCAAAATAATCTCGTCCCGAGATTTAGGATCTATTGCGAAAAAGGTGGGATACTCAAGTCGTAGACGATCCTCCCTTTCCCAAGTTGCTTCTTGCTCGGAATGGTTTGACCATTGAACCTTTAGAAACTTGATATTCCGACGTCGAGTGGTACGCTCGGCTTGATCGAGAATCTGAACGGGATATTCTCGATAGGTGAGGTTATCTTGAAGATCAAGCGTTTAGTGGTCCACTCCACGGATAGGATCCGAGAAGCAACGCTTTGAGTTGGGAAACGTGGAAGACATCATGGACTCGGAAAGATGCGGAGGTAGTTCCAATTGGTAGGCAACTTCTCCTCGTTTGGCAAGAATGCGAAAGGGTCCAATGTAACGAGGAGCCAACTTGCCTTTGATACGAATCGATGGGTTCCTTCAGAGGAGTAACCCGAAGGTAAGCCTTCTCGCCAATTTCATAAGTCATAGACTTATGCTTGCGGTCATATTGGCTCTTTTGACAAGATTGGGCTGTTCTCAATTTCTCACGAATATCGCGAACCTGCTCTTACTTCGCTCTCGAATCATGTCCGGCCAAAGAGTTGTCTCTCCTGGTTTCGACCAGTTAAGAGGCGTTCGACATTTCCGTCCATAAAGAACTTGAAAGGGCTTTGCCCAAGCTGGCTTGATAACTATTGTTATAAGCTTAACTCGGCGAATGGAAGGCATTTCTCCCAATTCATGCCGAAAGAGATGATGAAGCTCAAGCATATCCTCTAGGATTTGATTGACTCGTTCTACTTGACCACTTGATTGAGGATGGAAAGCGGTGCTAAAGGAGAGACGAGTTCCCATAGCGTTTTGGAAACTTTCCCAAAATCGAGAGGTGAAGAGACTTCCACGGTCTGAGTTAATCTCTAATGGAACACCATGAAGAGACACTATTCGAGAGATGTACAAATCAGCTAGCTGGCTAGCGGTTATACTCTCACGAACGGGTAGGAAGTGGGCTACTTTGGAAAGACGATCAACGACAACGAAGATAGCGTTATTCCTCTCTTGGTCTGGGAAACCCGGTAATGAAATCCATACCGATTTTATCCCATTTCCATTCAGGAATTTCCAAAGGTTGAAGGGTACCAATGAGGCCGTTGATGCTCGCTTTAACTCGACGACGACGCCGCAATTAGCAATGTATTGAGCGATTTCTCTCTTCATCCTAGTCCACCAAAACCTCTGGCGAGGTCTTGATACATTTTAGTACTACCGGGATGAATGGTGAGAGGAGAGTCGTGAGCTTCCTTAAGGATCAATTGCCGTAGCTGTTGTTTCTTAGGAACCACCAAGCGTTTTCAAAGAAGACAACACCTCGTTCATCTATGGAGAAACACTTAGCAGCCCGCTAGCAATGTTCTCCTTGATCCGAGATATCCTCTATCATACCGCTGAGCAGCTATGATTCGATCCGTAAGGTCAGGTTTCGCCACCAGGGTGGAAAGGAATCCTCGAGGAATAAGGTGAAGGTTAAGCTTACGAAATTCCTCGTGGAGAAATGGTTGACTTTGTTGTAACATCAGATTGTTACAATAAGATTTATGACTTAGTCGTCAGCCATGACATTGGCTTTGCTCGGGTGTAAGATATTCCTAAGTCGTAATCAGAATCAACTCGACCCAACGCCTTTGCCTGAGATTCAAACCGTTGGGTGAAGATGTATTTCAGACTTTGGTGATCAAGTAGATTTCGCAACGATTACCAAGAAGGTAATGTCGCCAGGATTTTAGTGCATGAACCACCGCCGCAAGCTCTAGATCGTGTGGGGTAGTTATCCTCATGTGGACGCAATTGTCGAGAAGCGAGGCAATCACATGACGATCTTGCATGAGTATGCAACCTAGTCCTTGTCGCGAGGCGCCACAATAGATAATAAAGTCCTTAGAAAATCTGGTGGAACAAGTACGGAGCAGATGTCAGCGCCTTTTCGTTCCCGAAAGCTGAACTCGTTTACCGTGGCGCCCATTCGAACTTTTTATCTTTCTTGAGGAGTTCGGTTAGAGGTTTAGCAACTTTAGAGAAATTCTCGACTAAGGGCGGCAATAGCTCGCTAAACCGAGGAAACTCCAAACTTGCTTAACCGATTCAGGTGGAGTCCATCAAGAACGGCTTGAACTCGCTCGGATTGACAGCAATGCCCTTACCGAGATTACATGGCCTAGATAGGTCACTTACGTAACCAGAATTCACACTTAGAGAATTTGGCATAAAGGCGGTGCTCTCGAAGTTTCATCAATACTAGCCGTAGATGTTCGCATGCTCTTCTTCATTTTTGGAGTAGATGAGTATATCATCAAGGTATACCACGGCTAATTTATCCAAATACTCCATGAAGATTGAGTTCATTAACCGAGAGAAGGTGGCTGGAGCATTGGTTAATCCGAAGGACATGACGGTGTACTCGTCGCCATAACGAGTAACAAAGGCCGCTTTTAGGAATGTCCCGTTTGATTTTGATTTGATGGTAGCCCAACCTCAAATCCATCTTGAAAAGATCGAGGATCCAGCGAGCTGATCATACGGATCGTTGATCCCGGGAGCGGATACTTGTTCTTGATAGTGACCAAATTGACGTGTCGGTAATCCACAACCATCCGATCCGCACCATCCTTCTTCTTGACGAAGAGGACGGGCAAGCCCATGGAGATGAACTAGGACGGATGAAACCTTTTGCAAGGACTCATCGAGTTGTTTCTTAAGTTCAGCTAGTTCTAGGGGTGCCATCTTATAAGGTCTTTTAGAGATTGGAACGGTTCCGGAACAAGATCTATCACTTAACTCGACATCCCCGCCGTGGAACACTGGCAGTTCCTCCGAAAGACATCCGGAAAATCACGGACTATTGGAATGTCTTCGAGGTCCGGAAGGGGTTGGCATTTAGGGAGTAAAGTCGGCGCTTAGACACTCGGTTAGAACATTCACTGTCTTGCCCAAGGATGGGTGAGTTGAACAGTTCTAGTAGAGCAATCAATCTTAGCATAATGGGTCGACATCCAGGTCCATACCCAAGATGATGTTTATGTCCGAGGACTTAAGAGCTATTAGAGAAGCAAGAAAGACTAATCTGTCGACAAGAATTTCATTCCCATGACTTATTCTAGAGGTTTGCCATCTAGAACCGTGGAGTTTGAATTTCCATGGAGGTATGCATGTCACGTAATGTGTGTTGTGCAATCGAGCATAGCTCTCGAAATAAATGAATGAGATGCTCCAAGATCAAAAGAACAGTTGCCGGATGGCAATTAACAAGGAGCGCATCGAGAACCACGCTAGATCCTCATAGGTTTCTTCAAAGAAACATAGTTGACATGGCCACGAAGCGGTGGCAACCGGTTTAGCATAGGGCACCTTTCTGCGCCGGCTTGCCACGGCCAACAGACTTTCCAACTTTACCGGGTTGTTCTGGGACACTCACGGATATAGTGGCCCGCCTCCACACTTGAAGCAAGTTATCACATTTGGGCGTGGAGCAGCATTAGCGATGGGGCCTCCATAATTCTTGGGCGGAACATATCGCTGGTTGGGGCGAGGCGCTCAAAGGATGGCCTCGGGTGAACCTCGGTGGTAGGGCAGTATTTGGAATCTAGACCCGGCGCGCTCGGGATCCAGAGCGGACGAAGATCCAGAGTCACGGATGTGCTTGCGTGAAGCCTCAAAATCAGATCGCCCAGGGCCGCGCTGATAGCCTTATTGACTAGCTTCGGAAAGAGGTGCACTCATGCGCAGCGAAGGTCTCGGCGTAGCTCAGGGCTAAGTCCCTTGCGGAACCTTGCACGCTTCTTGGCGTCGGTAGAAACTTCTTCGAGCATAACGTGCTAACCTCCCAAATTCACGGCAGAGGCATCCACCGTCACCTACCTTGGGTGAAACTGCATTCCTCCCTTTGCGTCCATAAGACCTTCCGGGATATGATGCTCACGGAAGGCGGCACTGAATTCAGCCCAAGTTGTAACTTGTCCAACCGGACGATAGCCTCATAATTCTCCCACCAGAGACTAGCAGGCCTTCAAGATGATAAGCGGCAAAAGTAACCTTGTCACCTTCAGCCACGCTATGGAACGCAGCTTGTGGTAGATGCCGCGGTTAATCATCCGCCGAGAGGCTCAACGGAATATTTGAACTTTGGGGGTACAGCTTGATTGTCATTGAGTGAAACCACATCATTTCTTGGCTGGCGGCGGTGTTTTGTTCAATCCGCCCAAGAAGTTTATTGGTCTCACACTTATTGCGTGCTCGCTCAAAGATAACCTCAGCCAAAGATGGCGGTTGCGGCAGATTCACATTCTGGCTGCACTAGCTTCTCCTCGCTCCGAGCAGCAGGATTGTTATGGTGTTGACCATCCTAGGAGACAAAGCAAAGGTTTAAACCAGGATGGCAGAATTTAACAAGGAAGTGCGGAAGGTAATGGATAACATGGAATGCAAAGATGTTCATCCGTATGACATGGTAATATAAAACTGCCATATATGTACCAACGGTCATACACACCATTCATAGTTTAGTAAAGCCTGACGGAGTACAACTATAAGGAAAGGCGCTACATCTCATCGGAAGCATCCCAACTCCTATACATTATTTTTCTACACTTCCTAACGACACACTAAGTCATATCCCACAAGTCACGCAGACGGTGGAAATACAACTATTACAACACTAGGAATACTACTACTAACTCGTGCAGCTCCATAGTAGTCCTCATAGAAGTCACCTCCCAAGCCCGAAGTGGAACATGATCATCCGTAAATGATAATCTGTGGGGCTGTGGACCATAAGGACTCGGATGTGGCCGTGGTCCAACAAACGGTGGCGACGAGGCCCACGAGGAGGAGTGATGCCCCCAACCTCGTGCCACTCCATAAAGTCCGGTAGACTAGCCCGCACAGGTACAAATCCTCATGTCCATATATCCGCTTGCACGGCAGTGCAAACCGAGTCGAGTAGCCTAAAGGATCGTAACGGCATTAAAGCTCCATACGCAAGGTCTGCCTCACGGTCCTTGTCCTCCAAAGATCTCAGTAGTAGTGCGAAGGAGTGAGTCCTCATGGGATGCATCGCTGTACAAACCCTGAAGGTAGCCATGCGCCCCTGGAGGGATGCCGCATGTAGCGTAAATCGGTGTTGCCTGACAAGGCAGTTCGCTCGAATAATAGTCATCATAGAATAGGCTGCATCTTGCACGGACATTCCAATAGTGATCCCGAGCCCATAAGAACAGTGAAGTGGTTCAAGAGTCCGGATAAGATGGATAAACCGACCGGCACAGATATTGGCTTTGGTTGAAATCCCTAAACTACTCCTCGACGGTATATTCAGGATACCATCGGTAACCAGCCTCAATCATCACCCTAACTAACATTGCCGTGACCACACACACCGATGCACGGGTCGACGAACCACTTGGTTCTGGGACGGTGACCATCCGAAAGCACAGCCACAATGCAAAGACATTAGAATTTCTAGGGAAAGTCAAGATAACATCTCAGTAAATGCTCAAAATCAGAATTTGAGACATTTAAAATCAGATTGCAAAACCACTCAACAACATCATATCAAGGTTCTGGTTCAACCGATAGCATACTAAAAATTTAGTAGCATCGAATCGAGGATGTAACCAACAATCCTATAAGTTACTACGGATTAGTAACACGTGAACCTGATAGAGAGAAGAGAGCCTAGTCCTATACCCACGCCGAATGAGAAGAGGATGACTCGATCGGAGGGCATAAGATAAAGGAGTAAAAAGAGCCTTTACGCTCCCTCCCACAATCAATTCCCTACATATAACTAAAGCATTTCTAGACTCAACATCGACCAGTTTGGCTTAGCGAACCTACAGCAGCCCTCGCCTCGATGCCAACGCCTGTCAGACCCCGATTCCAAGTCACGTCGACCTAGCCGGTAATACCTCATATCACTTTTGCGGTCTCACGCACGGTATTCCTAATCGGTGTCGCCTTACCCTGGCCCGGACCGCTTATGCGTCTTTTGGCTCACGATATGACAGTGTCGCTAGCATCCACATGACAAAGAACCGGGCCGATATGGCTAGTCGTGAACCCAAAGCGCGCTTAACCTATGGGGACAGTATACATGAATCACATCGAGCATGTCGGTCATCAACGATGTATTCGGCTGTAGCACTGGCTAACAGGACTCCGGTATCCCGGCTATAGCAAGCTAGGCAGGACTCGAATACCACCGCATGACATTTCCGGGGGGACGTATATAGGAACTAAGTGAAACACATGCCGCCACCAAGTGTCCAAGCAGAGCTGGCTAGCAGGACTCCGTGAACCGGGCTGTAGCGGACTACTATCGCTAGAAGCACGAGACTACATTTCCCCATATGAGAGGCTGCCAAGGATAAACAACTAGTTTGTCGGATCCCACTCATACCAAGCATTTCAATCATACACGCAATATGCCGATATGAGTAAATACAACAAGGCATCACAACAAAACTCTACAACTCAAGTATTTTATTTAAGAGGCTCGAGGAGCCATACATAACATATTCATACAGTGGGGTCACATGACCCAACACTCAAGTCATACAATCATACAAGCACATGCGGAAGCAAACTAGTCTCGAGTACATGACTCTAGAAAGAAAGAAAGCTTGTTGGAGCCTTTCTATCTACAATGGCCCTTCACAAGTCTCGAGATCACCACCGGGTGGCTAGCTCACTGTCAAGTCGAGATCTACATAGAATCCATCGGAGGGGTAGTGTTGTCCTCTGAAAAACATTAATTAAGCAAACATGAGTACGGAGGTACTCAAAGAAGTCTTACCACGTAATCCTATCATACATGCACATTCTCAAGAAGGTGGTGGAGTTATTTGCAGACGCCAGCTTTGACTCTTGGCTGCTTATCCCACGTGACACCACTTTGTAAAGCATTTGTCGTACACGAGTCCACTAAACACCATCACAATACTCCACCGTGGATCCTCTCTCATCATCCCACGAGAGGGCCATCCACGATACTCACACTTATCTTGAGGCTTTAGCAAGATCCATTTACTTGTCTATGAACCGATATAGGTAACCCGAAGTCCTTCTCCGTGGACACGGCTATTCGAATAGATCATATTAAACCCCGCAGGGTGTACTTCTTCACACACGCTCACCACTTACCGCCGCATTACACGACATGTACTCGGCAACCTTCAAGCGAAGCCCAACGTGGGTGTCGGCCACAGCCTACCTAAACACTCAAGTCCCTAGTCCAGTTTATCGCCTATTCGGTTCCATCCGCAGGAGTCCGCCGAGGTTTCCCATACAGCCCGAACGATGTGTGCAGGGTTCCCGAGATACCAAACGGGCACTTTCAGTACACTGGCCACGTGCCTACCGCAACACAACCCACCCCTAAGGTCAGCGCTATGCGGCCCCCAAAGATGCTACAAACACCGTAAACTACTTGCAACTCCCGGACCGAGAACAAGGGTGGTTAAGAAGCCGAGAGGGTCAATTATGATCCCAATGTGGTAGTAACTGCTTTCATGGATCACAAACACATATCTCAGTTCTAGGATCGGCTTCAATGAAACAACCCACCATGTACTCCTACATGGCCTCTCATCGATACTCTTTACCAAATCGTGTTCAACACTTTCACTCTCGAACCAACACAACCTTTCACTCCAGCTCATCATCCCGATGAGCCAGACTTACACAACTCTAAGCATAGCAAGCATAGCATGGTAGGAATCACAAACATGGCTCAATCAACTCCTACACATACTAGTGGGTTTCATCTAGTTATCGTGGCAATGACAGTCATGCAAAGGAAGTGGGTTCAACTACCGCAGACACAACAGTTTGAATCACGTTGTCTTAATGCGATAAACGAGAGCAGAAGGTTAGAACATGGGTTTGTATCGAATGATCAATGAGTTGCTTGCCCGATGGAACGGGTAGAGTACCCCGCCGTCGATGGATAGTCGAGGTTATCCTCGGGGCGTAACCTATCACGAAAAGCATACCGAAAAGTAAACACACATGACAATATGCAACAATATGATGCATGCTATGACATGGCAATATGGATGTGTGTTGGCCTAATGCAAGCTAAAACAATAGGGGATGAACTCATTTGAATGAAAGATTCAAATGATAGCTCATTTGAAATAACCCTAAAGGTGCATTATCTTATTCTGGTTAAACAGCAAGGTTAACTTGATTTAATATGCATGAAACCTGTACCAATGGATAGAATGGATTTTTCTGATCATTTTCATATATAAATCTTTGCATTTGGAGTTACAGTGTTAAAAGTTATAAGCATTTGAAATTTGAGTTATATTCTGAATTTATTGTATAGAATAAATCCAGAAATTAGATTAATGCGCCGACCATGCATCAAGATGACGTCAGTGTCAACGGAGACGTCCAGTCAAACTGACAGTGGGTCCCGCGTGTCAGGATAATTAGCTTAACTAATGTTTAATTAAAACTAAACCTATTTAGTTAGCAGGGCTGGGCCCCATCTGTCAGTGACCCATCGGAGTCAACCAGGGCCCACGTGGTCAAAGTCCACGCCGGCTGCATCTGGCGACTAGTCAGCCTTGCGAGTCACGCCGGGCGGAGGAAGTGCTTTTTGCCATTCCGGTGACCAAATGAGTCAGAGGAGGGTGGCGACGGGTAGCTGGGAGCAAGCCGCAGCTGTTGGTGGAGCCGTTGGGTCTGGGTGGCGGAGTTGGCGCCGGCTGACAGAGCTAGGCTGTCGTGGGGTTCGGCCAAGATTTAACTTGGGGCTAGAGGGCGTGTGAGGTGCAGGGAGTGCATGGTTAGACCTCAGGGGTGCAGTGAGTGTGATGGACACCATGGGGTGGCGGAGAGAGTGACCGGGAGCACGCCGGCGACGAGCTCCCACGGCGAAGTGGTGCGGGTGAGCGTGGTTCAAGTTGCTACGCTGCACGAGAGTGAGAGAGAGGAAGGGAGGTAGATGGGCTCACACGCGCACGCGAGGAGCTCTCCCGAGGTCGGGACTGGATCGAGCTGACAGACGGCGCTGAAGGATCTCCGCCTGACCGTGACTCCTGGTCGAGGCGGTGTGGTTCATGAAGGAAATATGCCCTAGAGGCAATAATAAAGTTATTATTTATTTCCTTATATCATGATAAATGTTTATTATTCATGCTAGAATTGTATTAACCGGAAACATAATACATGTGAATATATAGACAAACAAAGATGTCACTAGTATGCCTCTTTTTGACTAGCTTGTTAATCAAAGATGGTTATGTTTCCTAACCATGAACAAGGAGTTGTTATTTGATTAACAAAGGTCACATCATTAGTTGAATGATCTCGATTGACATGACCCATTCCGCTAGCTTAGCACTACCATCGCTTAGTATGTTGCTATTGCTTCCTTCATGACTTATACATGTTCCTATGACTATGAGATTATGCAACTCTGCTTACCGGAGGAACACTTGGGTACTACCAAACGCCACAACGAATCGGGTGATTATAAAGGAGTACTACAGGTGTCTCCAAAGGTACATGTTGGGTTGGCGATTTCGAGATTATTAGATTTGTCACTCCAATTGCCTGAGAGGTATCTTCGGGCTTTCCTCGGTAATACACATCACATAAGCCTTTGCAAGCATTGCAACTAATGAGTTACTTGTAGATGATGTATTACGGAACGAGTAAAGAGACTTGCAGAATTTAGATTGAACTAGGTATTGGATACCGACGATCGAATCTCGGCAAGTAACATACCGATGACAAAGGGAACAAAGTATGTTGTTGCGCGCTTGGATCGATAAAGATCTTCAGAGAATATGTAGGAGCCAATATGGGCATCCAGGTTTCGCTATTGGTTATTGACCAAGAATAGTTCTAGGTCATGTCTACATAGTTGTCGAACCTGTAGGGTCCGCACGCTTAAGCTCTCGGGCGACGCTTTATTATGAGTTTATGAGTTTTGATGTACCAAGGAGTTCGAGTCCCGATGAGATCGGGATAACGAGGAGTCTCAAATGGTCGAGACGAAAGATCGATATATTGACTAATTATATTTGGAGTTCGGAAAGGTTCCGAGTGATTCGGGTATTTTTCGAGTACCGGAGAGTTACGGAATTCGATTAGGCCTTATTACATACTGGAAAGGAGAAAAGGGCTGTGTAAGTGGCCGCCGCTTCTCCCCTTGGACTAGTCCGACTTGACTAGGGAGGGGGCTCCTTCCTTCCTTCTCCTTTTCCTTCCCTTTCCTTCTCTCCTACTCCTAATACATGGAAGGGTTCCTAGTTGATTAGAAAGGGGGAATCTACCCCGTGTGAGTAGGACTCCCATGGCGCCATAGTAGAGAGTCGGCCGCCTCCTCCCTCCCTCCTTTATATACGGGGCAGGGGCACCCCATGGACACACAAGTTGATCTTCGGATCGCTCTTAGCCGCAAGCGGTGCCCCTCCACCATATTCCACCTCGGTCATATTGTAGCGCTTAGCGCGAAGTTCGCGACGGTAGAACATCAAGATCGCCACCACGCTGTCAGCGGCCGACGGAACTCTCCCCGACGCTTTGCTGGATCGGAG